>JASFAX010002108.1:0-47390 GCA_030737875.1 Allium sativum
AAATCGTTAACCAACGATTTACGGTCACTGATCCTGATCAGGCAATTTATTTTGTAATAAATTCTAGACGAGCTCCAATAGATTCCAGTCAGTTCCATAACGTATATATCGTCGTTACGATTCCAAGGTGCCAGTTTTCATCAGATTCTTTTTAGTCGGCCCATTCACTTTCAGACCCATACCCGCTCATACCGTGTCCTTCTTCCACTTCAATTAAACATCCGTAACTCTATCTCACATTTTTGACTTCTGCAAAAATCCTTCCTCCACAAACACTTCACATATTAACAAATTAAAATACCCCAAATCCCACTTTTCAAAATATATGCTGCTCCTAACGTTACCACTCATGCCCACTACTGCTTCTCGGTTCCATATAGTCAACACAGTTACCACACCCGACTCAAAACAATCCTCCAGAATGTACGATCATCTTCTCCACGAAGGAAATTACACCCGCCTGCTCCCATGTAATTCACGTCTAGCCTCTTACTCCAACACAAGTTCACTCCACTCGTATCCATCAAAACTCTACCCCGTTTCTCTTAACCCAGATATCAATTCACGCATCACGTTTCTGAACCCAGCAACAAGGTGCAGCACCGAACTTCACACTACCAGTGCATGGAAACAAATGCCAATGTTATACCCCTCACGTTCCTCCCCTTTACTTCACCTTCACAAACTACCCCCTCGCATATACACTTTGCCACTTACGCAACAACAAGCACTAGCAGCCCCTTTACCCATGCACACTCCCGCTATCTCTTCTCCTTCCCAACTGAACACGCCTAGGCAAAACACAGTCCATCACCAACTGTTAATGGCTTGCGCTCCTCATTTCAAACTTCGGCTCGTATGTAAGGCCTTAGTGACTATAGCACTTTGCAAAAGAACTTCTTCGATTTGAATTGTGGGCTTTGAATTAAATTGAGAGAGAAGGACATGAAGATTTCATTCGTCTGTTTCTAATTTGGTGGCGGCGGAAACATTTGCTGACTTATTTTTAGGGTTAGTGTGTTGAGGGGGTTATTTATAGGGTAAGGGCGGGAAGAAAAATTATTATTTTAATATAATTAACTTATACGTGAAGTCTCGTCTCACCACACGTCCGTACGATCTCTGTTTTCGACAAGCTAAGCTATTCCTAGCATAGAAAAATATTCCGGACCTAATGCGACAGGTTTCGTCAAATTCCGACACCGTTTGCGAAAATCCGTTAGAAAATATCGATGAAAAACACCGAGCATTAATTCCTTAAAATTACAGAAAAAATCCTAAAAATATGAGGCCTTTACGTTTCACTAGACCTCTTCCTAAGGTTTCGTATGAAACTTGTTTCGTTGAATTTTGAGTTCGTTTGACCAGTTAACCATTCAGTTTAGTTTGTTTTAAGATAAAAACATAGCGTACCCTACTATGAAATATTCTGTTCATGTAGGGACAGTTATGGACAGAAACAAAAATACCATTTAAATGAGTGATGTGCTCTGGTCCCAAAAATGTAATAATACCGGTAGATGAACTCACATTGTGGAACCCCGAAATGTCGATACAAGGTGCCAAATACTCCGAATAAAAAGTTGCTTATTTAATTAATTAAAAATTACAGTAAAATTCTAAAAATTAAATTATCACTACTTCCCAAAAGAACCTTGTCTAAATTCGAACCCGATCTCTAGTTATATCGAATAAACCGTTACGGTCGATAAACGATTCTATAGCGACTATTTTAAAATTTGATTTGGCCATGAAACAAAATCTACACGACGAAATCTCGATTTTTCTCTTCCACTAGAAAGATATACCCCACCAGCTCCACACGTTTCTTGTTTCACAGAAGTCCGACTTATAACGGATTCTGTATATTCAGTTGAAGTTCAAATCGTCAAATAGCGAACTGCAGCGCCATTTCGAGCTCGATTATAATTATTATTAAAATTTATACGTTCAACTATCGTATATTTAAATATTTCGTTATTTAAATAATTAAATAACTTCATTATTCGACCGTTCAAAATACGGGTCACTACAGTGTCATTTCAAATGGTGTAAAGGTAACGGGGGTGGGGGTGTGCAGGTCATAGTGATGGCAAACAATCAAGCATAACAACCATCCTCACATCTCTCACTCAGTGCATAAAGCATACGATATTCACCACTTCGATCACCCAACATACCTTGCTATGATCACTTTGCCCCATGAAGTCATAAATGGCTTCACTGCACTGATACATAGCCACTAATCCTTTGCTATGTCCACTTTGCCCCATGGAGTCACAATGACCCCACTGCACTGCCTCATAGCCTCACTAATCCTTTACTATGTCCACTCTGCCCCATGGAGTCACAATGACCCCACTGCACTGGCTCATAGTCTTACTACGCATCACTTTGCCCCTCGAGTCATAATGACTCTACTACACTGATAACCTAGTCTTGCCACCATCACCTTGCCCCTCGAGTCATAATGACTCTACTGCACTGATAAGTAGCCCATCATCCATTTTCAGTGGTGAATCGAAGTTATGAACGTCGACAACTCCTTAGCACACGTCCCGCAGCAAAGCCCAACCATGAAGTGGACTCATCGGTTCCCAACTAGATCCTGAGCTCTAACTTCTATTTGGACTACCTTTGCATCTCGGGTTATTGGACATCACCGGATCGGTTCGATCTACCCCTAGTCATCAACGGTTCGGATCGGAGTGCTCCTTCTTCTCTGGATCGGATCGGGTCATCTCCACCTCAGTGGATCGGATCGACAATCCACGTCCAGTCGTCATCACCGGTTCGGGTCGGAGTCCTCTAATTTGCCACGGTTCGGATCGGCTCCTTCTAATCAACCTGGGTCGGGTCGTAGTCTCCAAGCCTCGTCGAAGTACATCGGTTCGGGTCGGGGTACCATGGCGGATCGGGTCGGATGTTGCATGCCACGAGAAGTGCGAATAGATCGAACAGTGGAGTATGGGAGCGGATCGGGTCCTCCTACCGATCCGATCCGGCTCGGATGTCTTCCTGCATTTTTTTTCCAGCAAGCAATTTATGCCACTCGACGGCGTTTTCGACCATTCCAACTATTCTAATCAATCACAAAGCATACCATACAGTCATAGCAACATGTGTAATCAACCACAAACATCAAAACAACAATATGATAGGTTAAAATGGATCAAACATAGCCAAAACCCCATATTTTCCCTTGAACATGTTTAGGTGAAACTAATGATATGATTAGCAAAACTTAACCAAATTAACCCAAATTCATATCAGAGGTCTAAAACATCATTTCGAATTTTATAAATATTTTTCCAGAATTTTATCATGTTTAAATTCGCTAATTAACACTAATTACCCTTAATTAGCCATAATTAGTGAGGAACTACGCAAATCACTCAACTTAGCCACAAATAAACTTAGATCTGAAATAAATCTCTGATTTGATGCGAATCCCAATGCTAAACAGCAGCTCCAATGTTGATTTGGTGTAGATCTCCCTTGATTTGATGTTGCTAAGCTTAATCCTTGATTAGAAGATGATTTGGAGGTGATTTAGAGGTTGGAGGCCATTTTTAGGGTTTCTAAGAGGTAAGTGGAGGCTAGAAAACTGAAATGAAATGATTCTCTAACCCTTTTCAGCCTCCCCATGACCCTAATCCCGAAATGGGTTATGGGCTCATCCACTAATCACCCTATTTGGCCCGGTTAAGCAGTTTTTCACCTTCCAAACCTTATTTCAGCCATATCTCCCCAACGGTAAGTTCGTTTGGCTATTATGACCACTCTACGGAAAGGTAAACCATCAAACGAATCTAATGGAAGTGGTTTCAGGTCAAGATTCCTTTCCAATCAAAAGTTATGGCCAAAACAAGATTAGCTAGGGGTAAAACGGTCATTTTAAAATCGACAAAAATCATGAACATAGGAAATGACTCAAATGGTTGTTTCCCAAAGTTACATGACCATACGACTTCATATGGGAAAGAAATAAATATTATACGATCCTCCGATGTATAGAATGCGGGTTGTTACAACAGAGGTGTTTAAATGATGAGGAGTTGGTTGAATATTAGAATATCTTGTTAAAGATCCCATGGCAATCATACTTGAAGACAATCAACAATTAACCTCAATCGAATCACCAAAATCTACAAATATAAGGAAATCTGAAGTGCTAAATATTTGTGACACTTATAAGTGTCTTTTGCAACGCTAGGTATGTCGACATACATCTTTTTACATGTCGACATATAATGGTTTTTCAGATTTCAAACTCAAATTAAGAAGTTTTTTCCCTTCATCTCTTCACCAATATACACATCCTTTCAAATACTATTTAAAGGCTCCTGGTAACGAATTTTAACGTGAAAATTAGGCACACATCCCTAAACCAAACTTAATTAGGCTCATATCCCTCCCTACTTTACAATGCAAACCCGGTCCCTCTTTTTGAAAGTTCCACCTTTTACATTTTTCTACCCAAAAAAAAGCTCTGTCAGGTAAAAATAATAATTCAAAATTCTGGAAATATTCCCAAAAGTCTACGGAAACCCCAAAAAAAAGTTTGCATACATGTATGCAATTATTCAGACATAATTGCATACTTGTATGAAAGAATGTTGTTAGAGTATTTCCATGGCAATATTTGCATGCTTATATGCAGTTTTTTATGTATAACTGCATACAAGTATGTAGATATATGTTGCTGCATGTTATCTATGGAGAAATCGAATTGTTGCATGAAAACATGCACATATTTCATGAAATCTGCATATATGTATGCATGTATGCAGTTGCTTGATGTAGAAAATGAAATAGATGCATACTTGTATGCAACTATTTTGAAATAAGTGCATCTTTCGATGCACTTTACTGCATTTTCGCTATTTTTCTGCTTTTTTGTTTTTTAATGTGGTTTTTGATTATGTTTCCACCTGAATTTTTTTGCAAGTATTTTTTTTATTTAAATATGAATTTACGTTTTTTTTTTAATTTTTTTATGAATTTTCGAAAAATAGGGATGTATTTCATAATAAGTTTATGACCAAACCTGCCTAATTTTTAAACTTAATAGGGACCTGTGCCGAACGGACCCAATTTTAACATCAACTTTTCACATTTTCTTCTACTCCTTCTCCATATATTCTCTACATAAATCCATTGAATACTATCCTATTATTCTTGCAAATCCACTCTCTTTCATTCCAATTCTTCATTGAGTTGCAAGCCACACAATATCAGAGAGTTGTACTTGAATTCATATCATTCTCTTTCTGATTTTATCCTATTTCTTAAAAGAATTAAAAAATATATAGCCAATGGAGGACTATGGGATCATTGTACCAAATCTGCAAGAATCTGCATCGAAGTTTCGAGTACTTGCTATTTTTGTTGTTGTTGATAAAGAGAAGGTGTATCTTGCAGACCGTGAAATCAAGATTGTAAAGGTGTTCTTGCCACCCATGGAAAGAAATCAATTATAGTGGAATTCTGCACGGTTAAATGCACGACTGGATGTTGGATTGGTTAATCCAAACCAGTATAAAAATCCTGGTGTTATTTACTTTACTGCATTTTATTTTATTACTTATTTCTTTCTATTTGAATTTGAATAAATATAGTAAATACACTTCATCTCTCTAGTGTCTAAATAGCCTTAAGATCCACTGACATTGGGTTATAGACACCTTAGTCCCCAACATGTCTTACTTGAAAGTGGCATAAACACCCGAATAGAGAATATGTATAGAACTAAATGAAGAATAACAATTTAATATGAGGAAAAACAATAAGAACATGCAATTTATAGTGATTCGATGCTGAGTTTATAAATCTCTTTATATTACTCATGAAATTGATTATAATGCAAGGAGATTGAATTATCTCGAGTATAATGGTGTTTCTGAAAGTAAAGTGCAGAGAAAAAGACTAGAAGTCCTCTCTTCGAAGCTCTGGGAGGCTTTTTATAGTAGTGGGTCATGGTCGGTTCGATCGGGCTACATGGAGGTAGATCCAGATCTTTCGAAGCTCATGGAAGTGGCCAGTTCATGGTTGAAGCGAGTCTTTAGGAAGATATTTGTTTGGCTCGACCAGGTCCTGGTCGGTGTAATCAAACCGGGAGCTTGCTACCTGAAGCTGTATTTTCGAATCTTCACTGAACCGGGAGCTTGTAAAATTAAGGATTACACCCAAATCTTCATAGAGTCGGCTGTTGGTTCTCCCCTACTTGGTCGAAACGAGTAGCCACCGAACCGACGTCTCCCCAAGCGTATCTTGGTCGATCCAGGACCATGTCGATCTGCGTGGGGAGCCACCTTGAGCTGGTCAAGTCTTGTGATTCGTTGAACATGTTTCACTCAAGTCTAGAGTACTATGATCGCGAATATTTATGAATCTTGACGGCCTTGCTAAAAGGCAAGTCAACAAGAATAAATATAACAGTACGTGGAAAGCCTCCTTCTCATGTCCAGTCAGCTACTCGAGCACACACTACCTATCTCTAGTCTGCTCATTCAAGAGCACCCAGATTAACAAGAAGTAATGCATAAAACTCAAAGTCGGACGATGTCTGGTGTAAGTGATAGTAATGTAAGCTACCAGTAAAGCAACAATATAGGTATGAAGAGTCATACCTAACTTGTCCCTACATCCAAAGAATTATCAAATATAGTAACGTACTCTACTATAATACCACCATATTACTTAGTGTGAATATGTGTGCATGTGACAAGGTGATAGCAACAAATAACACATCAAATTCATCCTCGCCATCACTCACTTAATGCATTGGATATGCGATCACGTTCGGCACGCACGGTACCCTAATCCTTGCAGCTAAGAGGGCTAGGAGACAAGGCATACCAACTGGTACGCCTAGGATGATGACCTCGCACTAGGTTCAACTGTGTGTCCCTGGTTTCCTTGCACTAGAAACAATCTCCCCACATTAGAAGAAAATTACTCGCACTAGTTCAAATGAACCACACACACACCTTCCGTCCCTTCTTCCTTAGTACATATGTAGGTCTTACACTTCGATGGTCCCTTATTCATGTGTCTTCGCAGTGAAGTCCAACTTGGAAGTCATCCCAATGGTCCCCATCTGGAACCCTTGTGGTAACTTTCTTCATAGATTTTTCTTGCATCTCGGAATCTAGTTGGCTATTTTGGAGTTCATCCGCCGAAGAGTATAATCATCTCCATGAAGATATATCATGCAATCATGCTATTTTGGAGTTCATCTCGTATGCCGATCCAGATCCGGTGCATTCATGTTGATCTGAATCCCATTTGACCTACCAAACCAAAAGCTCCTCCTCTCTACTTCCTTATTTCATCCAAATTCTTCTCCTTTGTCGAACCAACCTGCTCCTTATGTTGAACTAGAACTTTTAATGCCATAAATTGGTCTCTAGAACCCCAAATGACTCAAAATTTTGCCTAAAGTATCTTGGGACCTTCCTTTTCATTCCCGTGAATTATCACCCCATCTAGGCTAATGCCGATCCAAACTAGACCGAACCAGATTCTATTGCCTCTTCCTACTTCTGGATTCACCATTCGTCGGCATTTGCACCTATTCTAGCATTCCTAGGAAAGGTTATAACATACAAATCATACTCAAACAATATTTATTTCAAACAAAGCATATTAAATCATCAAAAGCCTATGTTTCTATGATAATACCCAACCCCTCGAATTTTGGGTTTCACATACATTACCCAAATCAACCTAAACTTGCATGTAGGTGAGACTATGATTAATAATGATTTATGAATAATTTTCCATATTTTTAGAAGGTGTTTATAAGTTAATACACCCTAATTAGTGAGATATGATACTAATCACTCACCTAAAAGCCCAAATCTTTGCTAGATCCAAGATGAATGGTATTTTACTCAGATCCATAGATGTTGCAGCAGTTCTAACCTTGATTTTATGTTGAGTTGACTTAATCTTCACTCAATGAGGTGGTTTAGCTAAATAAAGTAAGGTTTAGGGAGGGTTTTAGAGGAGGGAGCCATTAATAGGTGTATGTCCTATTTTGCGAGTTTTGTAATGAGTGGAGATGATTCTCTAACTCATTTCAACCCCTACTAATCCCAATCCCAAAATGGATCCTCGGCTCACCCACTAACGACCCCTTCTTAGCCCATTTAAGTTGTCTACCCCCTCTTTAAATCCTATTTTATCCATTCCTTCCAAATGGTAAATCCGTTTGCTTAATGAGACGACTTTACAAAATAGGAAACCAACATCAAGATCCAATGGAAATGGTTTTAGGTTTAAATTCCTTAACAATCAAAAGTTATGGGCAAAACAAAATTTTCCAAGGGAAAACTGGTTAGGTCTAAAGTTTGGCCCAAAAAAATGAATATAAGAAATTACTCTAATAGTCATTTTCCGAAGTTATATGACCATACAACCTCATGCACAAATAGTATAAATATTTTACGATTCTCCGATACATAGAGTACGAGTTGTTACATTCTTTCTCCCCCTTCCTTAAGAAAATTTCCCTCGAAATCTCCGAATAATTTAATAAGGTTATCCGCATACCTACCAATCATCAAAATCAACCATACATACATTACAACCATAACAAAAATAGATAATATTATCGTATCCTAGAGTGCAAGATAGTAAACAAAAGAAAACTGATGATATCATAGCTGGAATTAAGAGCGATATGGCAAAATCTTACCACGTAAATAGCTCTCGATACGACATCTTCATGCTCTCCTCAGTCTCCCAGATGAAATCTTCCTCGCTTCCTCCCTATAGGACTATTACAAGCTTTATGACTTTCCTTCTAAGTTTCTTAGTATCATATTCAATAATATAAATAGGCTTGTGAACCCTAGTAGCTTCTGGTTCCATCTTGATATCATCCAATTGATCTGATGCGATAGTTGAATTAGGATCATGTATGAACTTCCTCAAATGAGAAACATGAAACACATTGTGCACCCTTGCCATCTTTCGAGGTAGACCAACTCTATATGCTTGGCTTGCAATTCGCTCTAGGGTTGAAAAAGGACCAACATACCTTAGTGCTAGTTTTCCTTTTCTATCAAACTAAATCACACTCTTCAAAGGGTAAATCTTAACAAAAACCAAATCACCAATGGATAATTCTAAGTCCCTGCATCTCTTATCAACGTAGCCTTTTTTCCTGTCTTGAGCATTTTTAATCCATTGCTGAATGATCTCAATCTTCTCTGAGGTCTCTATAACCATATCTGGCCCAATTATTAGTTTCTCGCCTGGTTCTATTCAACATAAAGGAGCGTTGTATGGTCTTCCATATAAAGCTTCATATGGAGCTATACCAGTGCTAGACTGGTAGCTATTATTGTATGAAAACTCCAAAAGATCCAAATAATCATATAATGAACCTCTAAGGTCTAAAATGAAAGCTCGCAGGAGATCTTCTAATATGTGATTCACTCTTTTGTTCTGACCATCAGTTTGAGGATGGTAAGCTGTGTTGACGTGTAGCTTAGACCCTAAAGCATCTAGTAAGCTCTTCTAAAATCTACTTGTAAACAGTGAATCTCCGTCACTTGAAATGCCTTTTGGTATTCCATGGAATCGCAATACCCACTTCACATACAACTCGGCTAACTTCGTTGTTGTTCTACTTGACAGGTATAAATCTAGTACTCTTGGTCAATCGATCTACGATAACCCAAATACTATCATGTCATTTTTGAGCCTTTGTAAACCATCAATGAAGTCCATCGAAACTTGCTCCCATTTACACTCAGGAACTTCCAGCGGTTATAGCAAATCACTAGGCCTCTTTTGCTCGGCTTTAACTAGCAGATAATTCATGCATTAGAAATGAATGTCTTGACAAATTTCTTTATAACTTCCAAATAATTGGTTTACTTCACACTACGGCATATCTTATTTCCATCGGGATTGTAACAGCCCACATTTTACGTATCGGAGGATCGTAAAATATTTTTATTTAATTCCCTGAGGATTAGATCATTCTCATATTTTGGTATGTTGTTTATGGGGATGTGAGACATGTCCATAATTTTTACCTATTTTATTTGTGACCATTTTTCCCCTGTAGTCTTCTGCAGGGCATAACTTTTGACTGGAATCGAATCAGATTCTAAGATCATTCTCATTGGAAAGGAAATGGTGTTGCCAATTCCGTGGAATGGTCACATTAAAGATTTGGTTCAGCAGTCTGGGAGGAATCGTTGTTTTAGCGTTTTACAATATTCTGTTTAGGTTTTGAGCCATTAGTGGGATGAATTGGAGAGACTCATTAGTGGGCTGGTGGGAGGATATAGATAGATGGTTAGAGGCATGGAGAATAGTTTACTTTCTTCTTTCTCGCATTTGGTTAAGCTTGTGATCCTTCTTGCTCAATCAAATACACCTTTCCACCATTAAAATTCTAGATCTACCTCGCTCGAAGCAAGATCTACGCAAAGTGAAGAAAGATCTCATCAAATTGGAAGGTTTGAAGAGTGTTCTTCGTTGTTTGGATTCGAGATTCATTGACTTTGTATTGTTTTGGTCAATTGGTGAGTGATATGCATCTCTCACGAGGATTCAATCAAGCATATGAGTTGTTTGACCACAATTTCATCATTTTCAAGTCGTTTTCACCTAGATCTACATCACGGTAAGTATATTTTCATATGAATCGCCAAAAGATCTAACCTAGCAACTTAAAGTCAGTAATTTCCATGTTCATTCATATGTTTATGCAAGTTAGATCCATTATTATAGTCATTCATCGATTTATCATGATTTAGTTAAGTTTATATGATTTTTGATTATAATTGTCATTTTGATGTTGTTGTTGATTTCATGAAGTGCTCATTGTTGAATTGGATGATTTGGATGATTTGATTTCATCGATGTTGTCATTGGCCATGATTTGATCAAGTCTGAAGCTATTTTGGTGAGATCTGGAGTCCGGTCATTTTTCTTAGTTTAGGTCGTTTTCTTGTTCTTCAAGAAATGGTGCCAGACCGTTGGAAGCAAAATCTCAGGTCGTCCTAGAGCTTAGGTTGGGTCGTGGACTGTTGGGTCGTGGGTGACGTGGCGGTAGGAGATTGGAAGTATTGGCTTTAGACCGCAATGGAGCATGGATCATTGAGAGACTTAGGTCACAGGTCATTCGGGTTTGAAGTTTGCTGAGTTGTTGAGTTGTTGAGTAAGATCGTTAGGTTGTTAACGATCTAACTAAGTTGGGTCGCGATTGTGGCCTGGGAAGAACGAATGGGTCAGGCCGCGTATCTATGGATTGTGGGAGTCTGGGTGAGTCAGATCGTGGATTCAACCTAAGAGGTTAGGCCATGGGTTTGTGTTTCGGACCACAGGAAGTTAGATCGGCCGAAGCTGATGGAGTCAGGTCGTGGGGTTTTAGGTTGGAGGATGACGTAAGGAGATGAATGACCTGAGGTTGTGTTGAACCTTATATTGATGTTGTTTAATTCAATAATATTATGACTTTGATGTATAACCAGGTGGTACTATTCAAAGTGCTGTGATGCGTTCGTTGATCGTCGTAATACAACAAATGTGAAGATGATTCAAGGGTATTTTGAGTTCGTGGATAATGGTTGGATGGTCGCCGTCGATGACAAATAGAGTTATATAGGCTGAGGAATAATCATTGCCGTAGGTTCTAGCAGACTCAAAGAAGGGGTTTAATAGGGATACCGAAAAGACCGATTGTATAGTCGAGTACCCTGAGCAGCTTGAATGAGCCTAGTTACGTTTGTTGTATGGCGTATGGAGTTTTGCTAGAACCGGGGTTTACCATTGGCCCTTGACAGTTGATGGCAAGATGTTTAGCCGTTCATACGATTAACGATGGTTTTGAAGCAGGACTGGCGGTGATGGTTAGAGTCAATCATGAATGTTGGTTGTTTGCCTTGTATCGTCTCACGTAGATTGTCTGACGTCGAAGGAGATGTTTCTTGGGTGCTTGTCTAATATTGGTTTAGTTCTCTGGGGCTTATGCTTGGGGAATGTCAATCTCGATTAGGATGGTTTGCGTGAGATATAATTAGTTGCATTGTTTGCTATTTCTTGGTTACTTCCGATTGCCATGAATGAATGGTTGTTTTAATTTCCATGGATGTATGGTTGAAATACTAGGTTGTAAAGGCTATCACAGTCCGATGTGGGGAAGATGGGGTTGAGTTCTTCTTTAGTGATTTGTTTGATTTGTTTGATTTGTTTTGTTTATCTACCTATTCGCGTATACTTTATTGAACTGTTTTATTGATCACTAAGATTGTTGTCTGGCTCAAGGTTTTATGTTTCCCTCTTATTACCTTAGGCTGTTCATCCGATTTTTGGATGGGGAGACCAAGTAGTAGGTAGCAGGTGATACCTTAATGAGGACGATGTTGTTGTGTGGTAGCGAGCAGGAGGCTGTCGTATTACTTTTCTACTATCTAGTATTTGTTATTTCCATTGTTTTACGTTTGACTCTGAGTGTTGTAGTGAGGCAAATTTTTACAGACATTTATATTGTAATCCAGGGTGTATGGATATTCTTTCTAGTTGTTATGAAAGTCGGACTTTCTGCTCAAATATACTTCACTATTATTGCTTATTGTATATGTTCTATTACATTTTATCCTTGCGCTGTAAGTTATAAGACAGTTTTCGCTTGTGTATCATACCTTTATGACCGTCCATAGCTTCCTGACATGTCTTTCAGCTCATTATTTCCCTTGTTAAGTGCAGGAGTTATGGGCGGTCATCACATCTGGTATCAGAGCTCTGGTTGTTGATTTTAGATAAAGTTTGAAGACGTAATTACATATGAGATACGTACTTGTAGATTTCTAATGGATGTATACTATATTGTAGTACATAGTATAATAGTATTTGAACTCCATTAGCAGTTTTCTTGTAAGTGTCTAATCATTCTATATTGCAGAATTAGAATGAGTCGACGAACTTCGAGACATACTGCTAGGGAGGGGACTGTGCTTGGAGGGGGAAATGGTGGTACACCAGATTACCCACCCATGTTTGAGGCCATGATGGAAGCATTCATGAGAAGGGTAGTGATAACCACGGTAGATGTAGGTGTGCAGGTGCCTAAGGCTGTGGATTTTGCGAAGCTGTGCAAAGATTTCTCATCTCTCGGAGGAAATCCATTCGAAGGGAGAGAGCCAACTGAAGAGGTTCAAATGTGGTTAGATGCTTATATTCGTATTTTTGGAGACTTAGGTATAAATGATGCAACAAAGAGGAAGCTTGCATCAAGGCAGTTGCAAGGTCGAGCCATGGAGTTGTGGAATTCTATTACGCTTGAGACTTCAGAAGATGAGATAACATGGGAACAGTTCCAAGTTAAATTCGAGACGAAGTTTACTCTACTGCTCAGAAGTCTGTTCTTTTCAAGAAATTTGTGGAGAATGGTCGGCCAATGCTTGATTATGTTTCTGATTTTGAGGCTTTGTCCAAGTATGCTCATTCATATATTGGCACACCCAATCAAAAGAACGAGAAGTTTATTATGGGTTTGGATACTTATATTAGGAAGCCATTAGTGGATCATCTTGATGATCCATTTGAGAAGATTATGGAAAAAGATGTGAGACATGAAAGCTTGTTTCCTATGAAAGAAACCGTGTTGTTGCAAACCAGGAAGCTCTAAAACCACAGCAATGTGGTAATAACAATAAGAAGAGGAAGCAGCAACAACAGAAAGGAAAAGATGGCCAGAAGCGGCAGAAAGGTGAAGTGATTTGCTACAACTACTAGCTAAAGGGCCATTATTCCAAGGATTGTAAGAATCCAAAAGCCGAGAAGAAGTGCTTTAAGTGTGGAAAGTCTGGACATCAGAAGAAGGATTGTCTGGAATCATCTAAAGGTAAAAAGATTATGAAGGCTTATGCTTCGGAGGTCGTGCCATCTTATTCAAGAGCTCCTACTACAGAGGGGCGTCGTTGTCCAAGGTACTTTTTTTGTTAGAGGTGTTTCAGTTTGTGCGTTGTTTTATACTAGAGCGTCGCATTCATTCATTTGTATTGAGCTTGTGTGCCATTTGGGTTTAGAACCCAAGATTCATGATAGACCTTTGATTGTGACTAATCCTATCGGGGATTCGCCCAGCCTTTGTATGCTTTGCCGTGGTCTTGTGTTATCTAGTCATGGTTGCTCCTTTGTATGTGATTACTTTGTTCTTAACTTCGCTGGGTTTGGGATTATCTTGGGTATGGATTGGCTCAAGAGGTATGCGACAAGAGTGAATTGCGAGAAGCTTGAGGTAAGAGTCGGGGATGTGGAAGGGCGAAAGGTTTTGATTCGATGTAAGGATGGTGTCTTTGTGAGCTATTTATATTCTCTTGGGATTCCACAGGAAGACTTGTCATCTGTGCTTATTGCTAATGAGTTTGAGGATGTCTTTGAGGAGGTCAAAGGTTTGCTGCCACATCGTGAGATTGAGTTTAGGATCAATTTGGTCGAGGGTGCGAGACTTATCGTTATGCCTCTTAGGCGGATAGCGTCTAAGGAGTAGTGAGAGTTAGAGGTGCAAGTTTGTGACCTTTTAGCAAAACGATTCATTCGGAGAAGTGTACCCGAATGGGTTGCACCAGTTGTGTTTGCAACCAAGGTTAATGGCTCGTTGAGGTTATATGTGGATTATCGGGAGCTAAACAAGGTGACCAAGAAGAACAAGTAACCGTTGCCAAGGATTGATGACTTGTTCGACTAGCTTCACGAAGACACAGTGTTTTCTCAGATAATTTTGGTAACGAGATTCCACTAGTTGAGGGTGGCAAAATATAGTGTGCCAAAGACAGCTTTTAGGACATCGTCCGGTTTCTTCGAATGGTTGGTGACGCCATTTGGGTTGACTAATGCACCTGCATATTTTGTGGATCTTATGAATACAGTTTTTAGAGATCTGTTGAACAAGTTCGTTCTTGTTTTCGTGGGTGATATTCTTGTTTATTCTAGGAATGTAGAAGAGCATAAGACGCACTTGAGAGTTGTTTTGGAAATCTTTCGAAAGCATCAACTAAAGGCTAAGTTTTCGAAGTGTCACTTCTGAAAGAACGAAATGAGGTTCTTAGTCTATGTTGTTTATGGAAATGGAATAGCGGTTGACCCAGCTAAAATGGCAGCAATCCAGGACTGGGATAGACCTAAGAATGTGACAGATATTCGAAGTTTTCTTGGATTGGCAGGATATTACCGACGGTTTATCAAGGATTTCTCCAAGATAGTTGCACTATTAACAGGGTTGACGAAGAAGAACCAAGTGTTCACATGGGATGCAAAGTGTGAGGTAGTTTTTGGAATCCTGAAAGAGAGACTGACGATTGCTCCTGTTTTGACCATTCCAAGCGGGAATGAAGAGATGGTGGTATACACTGGTGCATGAAGTACTGGACTTGGAGAAATGCTGATGCAAAAGAATAAGATTGTGGCCTACGCAAGTCAACGGCTGAAGCCACAAAGGAATTATCCAACTCATGATTTGGAGTTAGCAGGGATCGTGTTTGCTTTGTAGATGTGGAGACATTACCTGTTGGGAGTTCGATTCGAGTTATTTATGGATTACAAGTCGTTGAAATATCTTTTCTACCAAAAGGATTTGAATCTTCGGTAGCCAAGGTGGTTAGAGTTTCTGGCATTATATGATTTTGGTATAGCCTATACTCCTGGTAAAGGTAACACAGTGGCAGATGCGTTGAGTCGATGACACGCAAGTTTAGGAGTGATGTTTTCGGAATGGAAGAGCCTTGAGTACTTGGCAAGATTTGATTTCAGACCACGGTGTGAGTTGGAAGCTGAAATGTTGGCAAGCTTATCGATAAGACCTACTCTCATCTAAAGGAGTGGTGAGAGCCAAAAGCGAGATGCAAAGCTTATCCAGTTTGTCTAGAAGTTGAAATCATAGGATTAAGAGTTCGAGGTCGAACGCGAAGGTTTGCTTTGAAAGCAAGGATGATCGGTTGTTCCTGATATCGACAGATTAAGGGATGAGGTTTTGACATAATGTCATCACTCGAAGTTGATGATTCATCCTGGTGGTAATAAGATGTATGAGGACATGAAGCAATGTTACCACTGGGAAGGGATAAAGAGAGATATTGGAAAACTCATTTCCAAGGGCATGAACTGTCAGTTGGTGAAAGCCGAACAGAAGAAGCTGAGTGGATTGCTTCAGCCATTGGAGGTTCCTTCATGGAAGTGGGAGCAGATATAACGGATTTTATCGATGGAATACCTAGAACCAGGGCCGTAAATGAAGGGATTTGGGTTATCGTCGATCGCTTGATCAAAAGTGCAAGGTTTACTCCTGTCAAATCGACTAGGACAACATCGAAGTTGGTTGAGCTTTACATAAAATGGGTAGTTCGATTCCATGGTATCCCAAAGAGCATAGTGAGTGGTAGAGATCCATTGTTTACAAGTGGAATTTGGAAGAGTTTGCAAGAGACTTTGGGTACCGAGTTTTGTTTGAGTACGACTTATCATCCCTAAACTAATGGTCAAATCGAGAGAGTTAACCGAGTTTTGGAAGATCTCTTGAGGGCTTGTGTATTAAACTTCGGAGGATCGTGCATCTAATTGAGTTTGCCATTGGGATGTATGGTCAGCTTCGAGTTATGACATTCTCGAAGTACTTCATCCCTCGACCAGTCAACGTTGGCTATAACCAACCTTCCATTCTTCTGAAGCCACCATTCCGATCGAGTTCGTACACCCTCATTTTCTCAATATCAGTACCAGTTTCTACTTTGTTAATGATTTCTGCCAATTTAGGATCGCTCCACTCACTGGAACCGATTCGCTCGATCAAGGTAGGTCTAATTGTTAAGCTTACCAACATCTCCCTCTCAAACTCACATTTAGATCGAAAGTCATAACTGACAATGTACTCAAATTGTTTTCATTATGAAAACATATCCCCAAAGCTGGCATGTATTCTATTTAAAGCGTCACCAACTGCATTACCCTTTCCCGGGGTGTATGCGATATTAAAATCATAAGAGGCTAAGAACTCTAACCATCATTATTGTTGAAGGTTAAGATCCTTCTACGAGAAGAGATAGTTCAATGATTTATGATAGGTAAACAACTCGAACCTTTCTCCTAGAAGATAGTACCTCCATATATTCAATGCAAAAATGATCGCCTCTAATTCCAAATCATGGGTTGGATATTTCTTCTCATGAAGCTTCAGTTGCCAAGTGCGTAAGCGACAACCTTGCCCCTTTCATTAATACCACATTCAAACTGGTACCACATGCATAAATGTACACCATTATTTCCTCATTCCCTTATATAATAATTAGCACTGGTGCATATGTCAATCATTCTTTCAAACTTCTAAATTCATGATCACATCTCGCATCCTAAATGAAAGCCTGATTTTTCCTAGTTAACTGAGTCGATGGCGTCGCTATCTTGGAGAAATCCTGGATGAACGTACGGTAGTATCCAACCAATCCCAAGAAACTCCCCATATCAGTTGCATTCTTTGATGTGGTCCAATCTTGCATCATTGCTAACTTTGCAGGGTCCACGGCATACCACTTTTCAAAAAACATGACCCAAAAAATCTCACTTCTCTTCTCTAGAAGTGGCATTTGGAAAAATTAGCTTTCAATTCTCAACACCTCCAACATCATTCTTGAATGTTCCTTTTATTCTACTTCTATCCATGAGTAGACAAGAATATCATTGACGAACACAAGCACAAATTTATTCAACTAATCCCCAAAAACTCGTTTCATGAGATACACGAAATACACCGGTGCGTTGATCAACCCGAATGGCATTACCAACCACTCAAGAAAAGCATACGACATTCGAGATGCCATTTTGGAAACACTCTTATTTGCTATCCGTAGCTGGTGAAATCCTATCGCATGATCCAACTGAGAAAATATCCTTACACCATTTGGCTAGCCAAACAAATCATCTATATATGTGACTTGTTCTTTCTCGTTACCTTATTCAGCTCTCGGTAGTACACACATAATCGAAGGGAACCATCTGCCTTCGTAGCGAATACAATAGGTGCTTCCCACTTAGATATACTTCTTTGAATAAACCTTTTTCTTAAAAGGTCATTCACTTGTACCTCAAACTCTTAGAGCTCCTTAAGTGCCATCCTCCTAAGAGGCATTGCCATGGGTCTAGCGTCTTTCACTAAGTCATTGCAGAATTCAATCTCTCTATGTGGTGAAAGTCTGGTCACTTCCTTGAAGATATCCGGATACTCCCCTACAATAGGTACATGTGGTAACTCATCATGTGCAATATTAAGCGAATATAGAAAACTAGACATCACCTCATCATCAGGTAGATAGCATAACATGACCTTTCGCCCATCATCCACCCCAATGACCACCAAAGACCTATTACAGTCCACTACCACTCCGTACCTCTGGAGCCAATTGACTCCAAGAATAATTCCAACCCAATAAAACCCAAAAGAAAGCAATCACAATCAAAAGTGCATCCGTGACTCGATAAGACCAACCCATGACAAATCATACAAAGTCTTATAGAGGATCCAATTGGGTTCATCACAACTAAAGATTGATCAATAATTTTGAGTTTCAGTCGCAACCTATCTATCAGGTCACTAGATATGAAGGAAAGGGAAGCCCTAGTATCAAACAAAACTTGAATAGGAATATAATACATGGAAAGCATACCGTGAGTAACAACTTCCTTTCCTTTCTCCACCACTATTGGGGCATCAGACGAAGAAGGAAAACATTAATAGCATATGCTCTAACCAACTACTTCCGCTTAAGTTGCTAAAGATAGTCCCTCTTGAAGTGTTATAGTGTGTTGTAGTTGTAACACATCTACACTCCAGCCTTGCAATGTTTAATGAAATAATCTTTCACTCCACACTTGAGGCAACCTATTTTAGGCTTAGGCCCCTTCTTTTCCCCATCCTTAGCATGGAAAGGCTTTCTCTTGTTATGTCGCTTCTTCTTGCCTCCACCGCTTGCATGTGGATTTGGCTCTTCCTTAAGAACAATAACAACCTCTTTCTTTGATTTGGGATAAAGGCTTCTAGATCTCAGAGCTTTTCTAATAATGGACTCAAAGTCTCATTAATATAGTTGATAAGTCTCTTCCCTAATAGGTCATTTACACCAGCAATGAACTTCTCATTATTCTTTTTGGGAATGTCAACGAAAGACATCCCGTATTTCAATAGAGCATCGAATTCAACAATATTTTCAGTGATGGTCCCATCGCCTTACTTTAACTCAGCAAATCTATGAAGCTGCTCCAATATCTGGGCAACTGAAATAAACTTCCCATAGAAGTGAGCCTTAAATTGATCACAAGTGAATTGATCCTCGAGGGTAGAAGCCTTCACGGCATCCCACCAGTTCATTGCTCTGAGTTAAAGTTGACGCAAGGAAAACCTCCTTTTCATAGCATTGTTAAGATCAAGGTTTTCAAAGATGCACTCATAAATATTGAGCCAATCCTAAACTTTCATAGCTGACTTTGTTCCTTGGAACGGTTTACCACCCAGACTAGTAAAATCTTTATTAAGCTTGGAAAATTCAACGCTGGGCACTTACACTAGTACACCACCACCCCTAGTGGCATCAGGAGCAGCTCCTTGAGCATTCCTTGGCATGTTTCTCATAAAAGCAATGAACATTGTCTAAATGTCGGGGTTGTTAACATTAGTAGCTTCCAAGCCGCTTCTTCATTAACTCCAGATATAGAGTTCCTAGCAGTGTTCCTTGTTTGTCGATACATCGTTCAATCTGTAAAGGAGACAATCAATCACTTTCCTAAGAATCCTACTTATTGGCGCAGATGTGCAGTACGCGGCTCCACTCTTAAGTATACTAATAATATAAGTATAGTTTTGGAAACTAAAATATCACAAATGTAAAACCCCACGTCCATTAATGTCACTCACAAAGGGAATGCATCAATGTCCATGAAGCGTTATTGTTTGTATAGAACATATAAATTACAAGAATAAATAAATAAAACAACACAGTGGAAGATAAAACTTATTTTATTTCATCATAACTCAAAACGAATTTACATAACTAGTTTCCAAAACCATTGCAACAGGATCAGTAGTCTTTTCCAAAAACTTCAAAGTACATAAAGAAGCAAACACTTAAATAACATAAACGCATAAATCCCCACTGAGCATAAGCAAAGCCATAAAGATGAGAGAGTCCCAAGCGATACATCTACTATATTCAAGCAACTAAAAGAAATCGGCACTAAGCTGTAGTATTCCCTCCTTGCAAACCTAAGGGGGGGAAAGGAAGAAAAGAGGTGGAAAAAAGGGGGTCAGACATAAAGTCTGGCGAGTGTTATAACTTTAACAATATAATTATCAAAATAAATAGGCTAAGGCATAAGCTGGAAAATAAGGAAATGACTGTGAACAATTGGGTATGGCAGAGCAAAACGAGGGAATAAGATGAACCAAGATAACGTTAAAGGCGCCCCTAATCACTATAGGATAATTACTACACTGCATCACCACTAGTCACCCTGAAAGATTGATCCCGCCTACAGAACTTAATAATGATAATGGTAGTTTAGTGTACCCCTAGCTACCTTCATAGGTGTCGTCTGCCCCTATCTCCACTAGGTGTACCCACTACCCCCATTCGTTCGGCTCCCTAACTCGTAGATACCCGTGCTGGCCCCACAGTGGGGTGTATCACTCCCCAAAGTGGCAACCCGATACAACCAAAAATGCACGGATTATACCTACACGATGCAACAACGTCTTACCTACCAGCCCGGGCCCACACACGCATATGAACCCGTTGGACTTGCGTTGCCACCGCTGACCCGTTTTGACCTCTTACAATCAAATCCAGTACGCGTGTTGTAATACCCTGAATTTTCTGTTAACATTAAATTAACAAATTAAGGTATAATTAATTCTAAATGAAAGAATTAAGGGAAACGGGTTTACGTCGTTGTGTTCATCTCGGAATTCTGCTTGAGATAAAGTCCGAGTTTGCGTAAATCGGACTCCGTATGAAGGAGTTATGACCTCCGGAAGTTTCAGAATTCAATTTAAATTTCAAACAGCTCAGAATTCGGTTTAAATTTCAAAAACAGATCCAAACTGGGCTGGGCGGGAAAATTCCCGCCCACGAACCAGGTCGACCTGAGGGTCGACTTGCCCAGTCGACCTGGTCAGGTCCTGGCTGGCCTGGTCGGGTTCTGGTCGAATTTCTAAGCTCTGGTGTGTCACTAGGGCTGATTTGTCACTTTCTGATTGGCTCCTCCTGGTGTGTATGATCTGGATTTACTCTATGACCATCTGACGGCTCAAATCAATCTGAAATTCTATAAATACAACCCAACACTCAACCTCAATTCACACAAATAAAATAGAACTAGACCCGTCATGCTGCTGGGAGGGAACTAGGAGTACCGTCAGTTGGAGAAAGCTTAGAGACGAACAAATTCTACTTCAATTAAGAATCAAAACAATGTTTATCTACCCAAAGGAAAGCATTGCAAATTCAGAACTAAGAAACCAGAACTCAAGTTCGTCATTCGTTGTAAGTTTAGTTATATTTTGGGATGCGAATCAAAATCAATGTCATGCCTTGGAAATAAATTGAAAATAGAACGATGTTTATTATGCTATATGTGGAGTTGAATGATATTGATCTATGTCTTTTGTTCTATTTTGTTATCATGTTGAATTGGGAATTAATGGATAAGTCTATTCATATGTATATGAACTTGGAGTATAACCTGTTATGACAAGTTGTGTAGTTTATCATATTATGCAAGTTTTAGGTTGTAAAATCCTATCACATATGTGACCAAATGTTAGTTCTACATGTTTATGTGTATATGTTAAACCTATGCCATAATTCAAGTTCACACTTATTCATATGTTTGTGATTGATTTGCAAGTTTACATATATGTAAGATGATTTAGTCTGTGTTGTAAATTCACATATATGTAAGTTGATTTAGTCTATGTTGCAAATTCACATATATGTCTATGATGCAAATCCACGTATATGTATGTGGCTTAGTCTACGTTGCAAGTTCACAGCCATGACATTCATGATAACTATTTTGCAAGTTCACCCCTATTGTGTTTATATTGACTATGCCAAAAATGCCAAGTTTACACCTATGTCATGTTTATGTTAATGGATTTCTTTATGCAAATTTTGTGTACACTAAATTAGGCTAAGTTTTTGGCCTAATATTATATGTCAAAAATCATGCGAGCGGAAAATTAGGCTAACATTGTTAGCCTAATATTTAGACGGGGTAACGTTGGAAAAAATTGGTAATTATAGGAAACTTGACATAAATGGATGAAAAATCACACAGATAATTTATGGCTTGAAACGGTATAAATTATATACCTAAAAATAATGAACTTGGAAAGTGGGCCATAACATTTAATTGTTAACAAATTTACATATAAGAATAGAAGAACAAATATGTAAATTTAGAAAATACGAATATGCTTAACCCGAGGTTGGATTGAGTTGTGATGTAAACCTGCCTGGACCCGCCCGGCTGTCCAGTAATCACAACAATACCTATCCAATGTGGGAGGTTAAGGCATTAAGCCCAATAAGGACCCGAGGTTAGACTGAGTTGCGGTGTAAACCTGCCCGGAACCGACCAGCTGTCCAGTAACCACAACAATACCTGTCTAATGTGAGTGGTTGGTGCTTTAATGAATAAACTAAAGCTAGAATGAGGATGGTAGGTTTAAGTTAACCAAAACACTTAACCAATTCAATATGTTAACTAAACTGATGGGTGGGGTTAGGTTAATACAGACACTTAACCACTTAACATGTTTGACTAGAAAACCCTAGTAACGGGGACCCATTTCAGCAGTAACCCAATTAGGTATCATGGTACCCTGAAAATAGGCAGGGTGGGGCGAGATTACTGGGCTGATTGTAAGCGGTCAAAAGCGACGGCGGCTGATGTAGCAGTGTGGGTTCTAACGGAGTGCGGGCATGCACACACTTCGGAGCAGACAAACAGGGCACTGAGCACCAGTAGTATAACCTATGCATTCTAGAATTGTGTTGGGCCGCCACCATGGGACCTGATACACCCCATGGTGGGACCAGCATAGGAATCTACAATCAAGTGGGGCCGCATGACACATAAGTTTATGCGAGTAGGAGCCGATCTTTAGAAAGGGGATTCACCTCACCATGATCATGGGGAGCCAATTGAGACAGTGCAAGTAGGTGCAGAGAAGTAATAGTGAGTGCATTTAGTATAGTTAGTATTTCCTGCCATATCTTATCTTATATTCTGGTATTGTCCTGTTCTCAGTTTATACAAGTCATGATCTTTTTATTGTTCTCATGCTAGAATTATAACTAGACTTACCAGACTTATGTCTGACCCATTTTCCTTTCGCTTTCTTTTCTCCCCTCCCCCCCCGGTCCACAGGGAGGAAACACCTCAGCTTAGTCAGACTTTTCATCCAGCTTGAAGAGAGAGAATGTAAAGCTTGGATCTTTTTCGTTTTGGGATATGGCTTTGGACATTCTATGGGGATTTATGCAGTTTAAATTTTGTTTCATGCTCTTTAAGTTTTAAACCAAGACAATATTATGGTTGTAATAATTGGAAGTTTGTTTTGAGGCAACAATGGACATATTTATGAAATGAAAGTCTGTTTGTTTTCCCGCTGTTGATATATATGTGTTTATATCTATCTTGTGTTTTATCTGTGACTCTTACTTATAAACCTCCACCGAAGTTAAGGCATTCCCTTTGTGAGTGACCTTAATAGAGGTGGGGTGTTTCACTTGGTATCAGAGCACAGGTTTACCAGATTAGATAAATGATTTTGAAACTATTTTCAAAAAGAAGTTTAAAGAAGCATTTTTTTAAGAAAAAGCGTTGTTTGTAAAAGGCATAATTCCCCAAAGCCATACGCACTATCTCTCTATCCTTTTGTCTTGAATCTTTCCTTTTTGTTTGAGCATGTCTGGAGATCTTAACCTTCCCAAAGGAGTACCGATACCTGGCTGGTTCCGAAGGTACCTAGAGGCTAGAGCCAATGGTGCGGGCCCAGCATACATTCCTCCTCCCACAGTGGCAGTGGTTCCTCCTCCTCGTCCTCGTGGAAATATTTTTGCTAAGACGTGTAGAGACTTCAAGGCTATGGGTGGAAAGGAATTTTATGGAACTGAATCCTTTGTAGTAGCAAGGAACTGGCTAAAGGAGACCGAAGATTTGTTTGTCATTTTCGAAGTTGACGACAAGCAAAAGATACAACTAGCAGTGTGGTTGCTTAAAGACGAAGCTTCTTATTGGTGGGAATTTACCCATGCTGAAAGGCCAGTGGAAACTTGGGAAGTTTTCAGGATGAGGTTTAAGATGAAATTCCTCTCCCAAGCTGAAAGAAGCCTGCAGATGGAGAAGTTCCTAACTCTTAAACAAGGAAGTATGATGATCAAGGAGTACGTCAATCATTTTAATTAGCTGGCCAAATTTGGGCTGGATTTAGTAAACACCCAACACAAGAAGGCCCTTCGCTTCGTCAAAGTTCTGAATGAGCCTCTATATAGCCTTGCTATGACCCATATACCCATGGGGGCGACTTATGAAAGCTTGGTGGACATGGCGCTGCTACACGAGGAAGATAAAGGCAAGAAAGAGGCAAAGGTGGAAGTGCCTCAAAAAAAAAAGAGGGTTTGCAGGCTAAGAAAACAGACTTCAAGAAGGACGGGAAGAACAACAAATCCCAGAAAAGTGAAGGTGTAATTTCTGTGGCATCGTTGGACATATAGAAAAAGACTGTAGAAAGAAGAAGGCGAAGATGAATGGTGGTTGTTTCCATTGCGGTGAGACTGGACACCTGGCTAAGGACTGCACAAAGAAGCGGGGGCAGGGACAGAAGACTGGATCCACTTCAGGGGGACATTTTCATGCGCTGGTGGCACCTCCGTAGGAACAAGGTAGAAATATTTCTGTAGAAAGTTTGTTTATCTCTATGATCATCCAGTTCGCACTCTCTTTGATTTTGGCGCATCACACTCCTTTATTTCATCTGCTTTAGTAGAATCTCTGCACCTAGACACTAGTATGGTAGAAGATCCCTTGGTTGTTTCAAATCCAATTGGGGGCTCAGCTTATTTGTCAATGGTTTGTTTGGATTTGAAAATCACTATTCTAAGTGTTGAGTTTAGATGTAGTGCCTTTGTTTTGGGTTTCCGGGATATGGATTGATCTTAGGCATGGACTGATTATCCAATAATGGTGCCATTCTTGATTGTGAGAAAAGCGTGGTTAGACTCTTGACTCGGCTCGGTAACACTCTAGAAATTTCTTGTAATCCCTTGAATGTTGTTATGCTTAGTTATCTAGAGTCGCTAGATGCTTCTGTTGAGAATTTGCAGTCGGTTAGAGTGGTCCACGAATATCCAGATGTCTTTGAAGAGGTGAAGGGCTTACCTCCGAGGCGGGAGATAGACTTCCGCATATATCTTGTTGATAATGCAAAGCCCGTAGCTTTACCTGTTAGACACATGGCTCCAAAGGAGAGAAAGGAGCTCAGTAAGCAAGTTAAGGAGCTTCCTAAGAAGGGGTTTATAAGGCGGAGTATCTCAGAATGGGGTGCTCCAGTGGTGTTCGCCACCAAAGCAGATGGCTCACTACGTCTTTGTGTGGATTATAGGGAGCTAAACAAGCTGACTAAGAAGAATAGACACCCGCTTCCTAGAATAAACGTTTTGTTTGATCAGCTTGTAGGTGCGTCGTTTTTCTCCCAACTTGATCTGGCTACTGGGTTCCATTAGCTAAGGGTTGCTGAAGATAGCATTGATAAGACGGCGTTCAGAATCCCAGACGGTTTCTTCGAGTGGCTTGTCATGCCTTTCGGCCTGACAAACGCACCCGCATATTTCGTAGAGCTAATGAGCAGGGTGTTCAGAGAATTCCTTAACAAGTTTTTGGTTGTCTTTGTAGACGATATTTTGATCTTCTCAAAGAATGAGGAAGAACATGCTCAACATCTGAAGGAGATTATGGATACTCTTGGGCACATCAGCTAAAAGCAAAAATTTCCAAGTGCCACTTCTGGAGAGAAGAAGTAAGGTTTCTTGGACATATAGTGTCCAAAGAGGGGTTAGCTGTGGACCCTGCGAAAGTATTGGCGGTGCAAGATTGGAAGGCACCAAGAAATGCAACCGAAGTCTGAAGCTCTCTCGGGCTAGTAGGTTTTACCAAAAGTTCATTAGAGATTTCGCGAAAATCTCAGCCCCACTCACAAGGCTAACAAAGAAGAATCTAGCGTTCGTCTGGGATTTGGATTGTGATATTTCTTTCCAACGCTTAAAAAGGGCTCTCACAACAGCCCCAGTTCTTATATTGCCAGATGGAAGCAAAATGTTCACAGTATACACAGATGCATGCAGAACGAGACTAGGCGCTGTTCTGATGCAAGAAGGGAAGGTAGTAGCTTATGGTGGAAGACAATTGAAAGTTCATGAAAAGAACTACCCAACCCACGATATTGAGTTAGCCGCCATCATCTTTGCGCTTAAGTCTTGGCGCCATTATCTCCTAGTTGAGAAGTTCGAATTATATACTGACCATAAATCATTGAAGTATCTTTTCTCGCAGAAAGACCTTAACTTGAGGCAGCAAAGGTGGATGGAGTTTCTTGCCTCGTATGATTTTGAGATTTCCTATACTCCTGGCAAGGGCTACGTAATAGCAGACGCCTTAAGTAGAAAGAAGTTAACCTTAAGCCCTCTCTTTGTGGAAAGGCAAAGCTTGGAGTTCATATCAAGCTTTAACTTCAGACCCTCCATCGACTTTGTACCCGGCCTGCTAGCAACATTAGAAGTGCGACCAACTCTATTAGACTCAGTCGGGGCCGCACAACGCGAAGACCCTCAGCTTGTGGATGTGATTGATGAGATAATTAGGGGTGAAACTTCCATTCACCTCAATAGGTACTCCATCGATGATAAGGGTTGGCTGAGGCGAGATGGGAGACTATGCGTCCCACCAAGAAAGGGATTTGGTAAAGACGGTTCTCGAGGAAGCACACCATTCCAAGATGACAATACACCCAGGTGGAGACAAGATGTACAAAGACGTAAAGAGAGTTTTCTTTTGGAACGACATGAAGAAGGACGTGGCAGATTTCGTTTAAGTGCATGATATGCCAACAGGTCAAGTTGGAACAAAAGAAGCCTGGAGGACTGCTTCATCCTCTAGAAGTCCCACAATGGAAGTGGGATAGCATATCAATGGACTTCATTGATGGGTTACCTAGATCAAGAAGGCGCAATACTAGCATTTGGGTAATAGTGGACAGGCTCACAAAAAGCGCCCACTTTATACCTGTCAAGAGTAGAAGGACTGCCTCATCTCTAGCATCTCTTTATCTCAAGGAAATAGTTCGACTCCATGGAATACCTTCCAGCATAGTGAGTGACCGAGATCCTATCTTTACGAGTGAGTTTTGGCGGAGTCTGCAAAAAGCTGTAGGCACACAGTTATGCTTGAGCACGGCCTATCACACCCAAACTGATGGTCAGACGGAGAGGGTGAACAAAGTATTAGAGTATCTTTTGAGAATGTGCATTCTTGACATTGGAGAAACTTGGGAGGATCATCTCCCTTTAGTGCAATTCGCCTACAACAGCTACCAAGCCACCATCGGCATGGCGCCCTTAGAAGTTTTGTATGGAAGACCGTGCCGATCACTAACTTGTTGGTGGGAGTCTACAGATAAGCTTATACTTGGGCCAGACATGATTAGAGAGACTTCAGAAAAAGTGTACTTGATACGAAGGAGAATGAAGACTGCCCAAGATAGACAGACATCCTACGCAAACAAAAGAAGGATCGACCTTGATTTTGAGGTTGGGGACAGGGTTATCCTTAAGTTATCTCCTTTAAGGAGCGTCGTTCGCTTTGGATCCGCTGGAAAGCTAGCACCAAGATTTTTAGGACCGTTCCCTATCATCGAGAAGATTGGGAAGATGGCTTATAGAGTAGAGCTGCCCGAAAGGTTGGCTAGAATTCACAATGTCTTTCACGTCTCTCATCTCCGGAAATGTTTACATGAGTCGGTTATAGTATCCGACAACCAGATGTCTATGCTTAGAAGCATGCAAGTCTGCTTCCTCTCTCTTCTCATCAATCATATCCAGCGACTCTAGGAGAAATGCTTTATTAGTCAAAGGGTCGTAATATGTCGTTATGTGAGAAGGAACTTCAAGCTCTATTGGGATGACCGCCACCGAGCCATAATAGAGTGCGAAAGGAGTATGACCAGTTGCTGATTTGTGGGTCGTTCGGTACACCTAAAGGGCTAATGGAAATTCATCAATAAACTTGGCCTTTGCCTGCTCTAGTCATTTCTTCAGAATGGTCTTGATGATCTTGTTCATGGCTTCTACTTGTCCATTGAATAACGGGTGCGCAACCGCTGTGTATCTCATCTCGTTATGATGTTATCGACAGAAATTTTGAACTCCATGCTATTGAATTAGGTTCCATTGTTAGTAATGATACTCTTGGGGAGCCTAAATCGACATATGATGTTTCTGACGATAAAGTTGATCACCCGCTTGGTCGTGATGGTAGTTAATGGTTCCACTTTTGTCCACTTTGTGAAGTAGTCCACCATCACAATTGAATACTTCGCTCTGCCTTTGGATATCAGAAGGCTTCCAATGATGCCACTCCCCATATTGCAAATGGTAAGGGACTCACTGGCCATCTGGGTAAGTTGGTTAGATGAAGCCTTAGGAATCTTAGTGAACCTCTGGCATTTGTTGCATCGTGAGTAACCGGCCGCATCTCGATTTATGGTAGGTTAAAAATAGTCGTACCGTAGTATCTTCTTCGCCAAAGTTTGTACTCCAGTGTGCTCGCCGCATTCGCCTTCGTGCACTTCTCCTAATATGCACTTAACATCGTCGTTGGCGATGCAATGGAGAAAAGGAACCGAAATTCCTCTTCTGTAAAGTGTACCATGCTGCATAATATATCTTGATGCTTTACCGACGATCACGCACGCTTTTCTTTCTTCCTCTTTAGGAGTGATCGATGCTGGAGGAAATTCTTTATAGGGGTCATCCATGATTCCCTTTCAGGCTCGACTTCCAATGTCCGATCAACTTCCATCTGATCAAGGCTCGTCGCATCCAGAACTTCAGTCTGAACCATTTTTGTTTCCTCTGGGCTATCAGAGCTGGCCACCTTGGCTAACCTGTCAGCCTTTTGATTTTCCTCCCGCGAAATGTGGGAAATTCTATGGTACTCAAGGCCATCCAATAGTTCTTCCACTCATTCCAAGTAAGCGGCTAGCCGTGGTCTCTTTGTCTGGTAATCTTCCCGAACCTGAAACACAACAACTTGAGAGTCACATAAAATATCCAACGCAACCACTCCAAATTCCTTCGCGAGTTTTAGCTCGGCAATCAGGGCTTCATATTCGGAATAAGTGGTAGTAAAGGGAAAAATCTAGCCTTAAGGCACAATAGATCGATCAACTCTCAGGAGTTACCAAGACAACCCAGCGTCGGAACATCGATTATTATGAGTACCGTCTGTATTAGGCTTCAAAATGCTCGATTCCATCTTAGTCTAAGAAGAGCTGGTATCATCATCTAAGGCATCTTCCTCAGGAGTCGTAAATTCGGCTATGAAATCAGCCAATGTTTTCCCTCGTATAGACTTTTTTTGAAGGAAAGTGAGGTCAAACTAACTCAGTTCAACATTCCACTTAAGTAACCTACCGTGCGCCTCAGGTCGCCGAAGGACCTATCGCAACGGTTGGTCAGTATATATCATAATTGGATGGGCCTGGAAATAGTGACGGAGTTTCCTTGAAGCGATCACCAAGCTATAAGCGAGCTTTTCAGTCTTTGGATAGTTGCGTTCCGCCCCCGTCAAATTCTTGCTCACATAATAAACTGGTCTCTGGACCTTTTCCTCCTCCCGAACAAGTCCTAAACTGACAGCATGCAATGATACCGCCAAGTATACAAACAAATCCTCATGATCTACAGGTTTGGATAATATTGGGATTTCTTCAAGTGACTTAGCAGATTTTGGAAAGCTTCGACACAATCCAGGGTCCATTCGAAGTTGTGCTTCCCTCGCTTTATCATGTCAAAGAAGGGAATGCACTTATAGGTAACTATGGAGATGATTCTGCTCATAGCTACTACCTTTCTTGTCAAGCTATGTACATCCTTTGGCTTTCTAGGTTCTTGGATGTTCTTGATTGTTGTGATATGGTATGGGTTCATTTCAATCCTATGAAACTGATGATGAACCCCAAAAACTTCCCTGACGTAACACCATAAGAACATTTCAAAAGGTTGAGTTTCATCCTATAATGTCGGAGGATATTGGACATTTCCACAAAGTTTTTAACATGATTGTCCTATTTCTTCGACTTCACAAACATGTCGCCCACATACACTTCCAGCGACTTTCCGATCTGGTTATGGAACATACGGTTAACCAAACATTGGTATGTCACGTCGCACAACGTTCTTCAATCCAAAAGGCATCACGATGTAGCAATACAATCTGAGGTCTGTCATAAAACTAGTATGTTCCTATTTCGGAACATGCATCAGAATTTGGTTGTATCATGCATCCATAAATGAAAGGAGTTCGTGTCCAACTGTCGAATCTATTAACTGGTCAATTCGTGAAAGCCGAAAGCTATCCTTCGGGCACGCTCTGTTCAAATCTGAGAAGTCGATACACGTACGCCATTTCCTATTAGCCTTCTTCATAAGGACCGAATTTGATATCCACTTAGGGTATGTTACATCATGAATGAATCTGTTACCCTTTAGCTTTTCAACCTCCTCTTTCAGAGCTGTTGGCCTCTCTAGGCCAAGCATGCTCCTCTTCTGCTTGACTGGAACATACTTTAGATCGATGCTTAACAAATGGCTCATAATCGATGGAGATATCCCACACATATCAGCATGGGACCAAGCAAGCACATCCAGGTTTGTCTTAAGAAAATCAATTAATTCCCTCGTCCAGAGGGAATCCAAATGGGATCCAATCCTCAAGGCCCTAGTTGGGTCTTTGTTATCGATCAGAACTTCTAGCATTGCTTCATTAGGTGTTGCACTTCTACACCCCAACTCCTCATCTTCTCTGGGATCAATATCCTTGAATCGATGACTAGGCAATCCTGGCCGGGATGTGTCCTTACTTTCTATGTTGTTGCCTCCATGGCAGGAGGGGAGGCATCTTGTAGTTCTCCACCTTCAACATTGTGGACTTCCTTCCATTCCTCCAAATAGCATTCTCTTTCTACTGTCTTATCTCTCCTGACCATTCCCACTTCAGCTTAAGTTGGGAATTTCAGGAGCAAAGACCAAGGATCCATACACGCTCTGAATTCTGCTAGAGCCAACCGGCCCAAAAAGGCATTGTAAGGAGAATTGTAATGTCCCAGATTTTTCGGCCATTTAAATTGGAATATTTAAATTTGTTTATATATTATATTGGGAATATAATGGATTTTTAATCGAATTTATATATTTAAAATGGAGTTCAAATATATATATTTATAAATTAATTAGAACGAGCTCGAAACGCTGCGGTAGTTCGTAATTTTCAATTTGAAATTTGATTGGATATACAGGATCTAATATAAGTCGAATTTCTATGAAACAAGAACTGCTAGAATCTATATGATGATATTTTTCTAATGTAAGAGAAAAATCGAGATTTCAGCTCATAGATTTCAAGTTACGTCCAATTCAAATTTTCAAATAGTCGCTATGGAATCATTTTTAAATTATAACGATTTATTTATACATTTTAAATAATGCGAAAAATACCCCCACATTGTTATTAATTTATTTATAAATTAATATTGGTTTGTCATAATAAAGAAATACGCCAATATTTCTAGATTTAACTTTTTAGACTGTATGAGTACCAGAGAAAATTTTCTATTTGACAGTCCAAAGTAAGTTAACAAATTTTTCCAGATTTACTTACCTGGGAATAGCTTGTAATGCAAACCTCATTACTGGTATTAACTTAGTCAAAATTCATTAATTATCCCATAAGCATTTATTTAACTAGTTAAAAATTTCTGTCTGGTCCCAGAATAAATGATTTAATCTCAATATCAGTTGGTAGATTGTATTTTCGGCTATGTGGTAGGAATAGCCTGTAATACTGGGACACCAATATTATAAATTTATTTTTGTAAACAAATCCGTACCAACATACAGTTTATAGCATTGGTATAAAAGTAATACACCATTCCCATAACTGAAATGCGTATGGTATGAAACGGGAATGTAAAATATGCAACTTCAAACATACAGTATGAAGAAAATGTATACAATGGGGACATGAGGAAAAAACTGAAACCAAAACATATATTGTATTAAAACAGAAAAAAAAGAAATCAATATAAGAAACAATTCAATTTCATGACTTGTTCATTCAAGGAACAGTAAAATAAATTCACTCCACATGGCAGTACAATAGAACAACTATGTGGATTCATACATCAAATCTAAGAGCAGTTAAAGGAGAACAGAAGATGAACAGCTAAAGGTATGCACCTCAGATTTATACAGATATGTATACATCTTAATAGCTAAGGAAAATGTAAATGAACATATAAGAAACAAAGCGCAACAGCTAAAATATATAGATATTCGGCTAGAATAAATAAAAATATAGCCAAAACAGCTACATAATGTATAAGAACAGCTAAGAAAAGCTGAAAGATTTATACATATTTTTATGTATATCAATCGAACAACTTTTACATATACAAGAAATTTCACATTTCTATTACTGTATTTAAAAATAAAAATAAAATTAACAATACAGTTCAAAATCTCTGGATAAAATTGACCATTCATAGCCCCAGCCTAACCAGATCTACACTACAAATATATATGCTTATTTTTTTCAATCGAATTAATGTACAAAGGTCATACAGGACTGGTTTTTTTTTTTTTTTTTTTGAGATCTGAACACAAAATCTACATACAGATTCAATATCTGAATTGAATTAACAACACATAGCCTCACAATCCAAGCATGATCTGCACTCTTGCACTTGTTCAATCAGTATCCTATTTGGACAGATCAATAGTGCCATAAAACCAATATAAAATTCAACAAATCTCTCACACATCTATTCAGTTCCTATCATCAGTACGAAAATCTGAAAAGGGAAAAAAGGAAAAAAATGCATAAGCTAGTAGTAGCTGAAACTAAGCTACAATCAGTCCTTGATGGACATTGATCTTATCTGAAATCTACTGCTATATATAGACGAATCACGCAGTGTGTTTCTCAACCTCCAGGACCATATGAATCAACACAGTAAACAGAGAAACCCATTCGAAAACCACCAGAAAAAAATCAAATCAAAATAGTACAGTAATTCAAAATCGCAAATTTAAACCCTTATCTTTAAGTGCACACTTCACTGCTCGGGTTTCCTAATGGATATGTTTGGACTTGAAGACTAGAGTTCCAAAATCTGCAATGATGGAGTCTCGGGTTGGTTTGCAGTGGATATGGAGCCCCTTTGTTCCTGGAAACGCTTGGGGTTGACTGGCGAAGCCGTGGTGGTTGTTCGAAGTTGTTGTTAGGGGTAGCAGACGGATTGGATGTGGGAAGCAGAAGGGGCTTTTATGGTTAGCTAACCGATCGATTGAAGAAGGAGGAGAGAAGATTGGAGCGTGGTTGAGAAGAGGAGGGGTGCGACGAAGTTAAACCTCGATTTGACTGGGAAAATAGGAGGGGATTAGGGATTCAAGATTTCTGCCAAGAATGATGATTTTGTGGAGGCGGTTCTGCTATGGGGTAGGGATCGGTGGTAAGGGTTTTAAGGGGAAACGGGTTTGAGAAGTTTGGGGCCGAGGTTAAAGGTAAAAGCCCATTTAATAAATACAAACAAAACATGTTTAAAAATTTAATTTATCTATAAATTTGTTTATGTGATTTCTTGCACATACGTTAACAGATTTTAGCGCGGTCATTTGCGTTAGGACCGTAAAGACGAGAACTTCGAGATAGAGCAGAGTTGGTCAGGATCAGAAGCAACTGGGAATTTTAATAAAATTAAACGTCAGTTTAATTTGACTAAAACAGACTATTTATCGATGAATTCAAATCAAAGTGAGTCAAACTCACTCAGCTCTTCCCATTTATATTTTATATAAATTGGGTTTTTATTTTGCATGCTCTGGTTGTTAGTGGTTGACCGTTTGCTAGTTATATATTTATTGTTGATTCAACCAATGGAATTAAATAGTCGTTTAATTTCAGTAAGATACCACTCGTTATGATTTGACCCAATAAAAGTAATTTCCCTTGATTGGTCATGTTTATAAACGTGTTTGAATTGGTTGAATGGTCTGATAATTTATTGATGGTCATATAGAAATTATCAATTAAATGAAAATGAGTGATTTGATTTGAGATAACCATTCCTCAAATTATTTTTTATTTTTATATTACCATTATATGTATGGCTTACCCAATATGATTGAATGATTGATTCTTGTTGATTTCTAAACCATATTTCAACATTTATTCTGTCATGAACCAATGGATAGTATTGGTTGGGGAATTGGCATCACATGACCTGTAAATCAATCGATTTATAAAATATGGGTTTTATCGACGGTGAATTGATAATATTTAAGTTATAAATATATTTTATAACGGAAATAGGTTTTGAAAGCTGTTACTTTGAATGAAAGTTATTTCAAAGGAAATAAATATAAATTATTTATTAATTAAAGTTTATAGGTAATTATGAAATTGTTTTATAAACCAAATTCTTATGTTGATAAGGATTAGAAGCAAATGAGAAAGAAATAACCTAGCGGGTAAGGATTTAACTAGTCGCGTCTAAGGAACAATTAAATGATGTTATTTAAATTAATTATATTTTAATTAATTTAAAGGAGGAATTAACTGAAATGGTCTAAAGAAATAATCGTGTTTTTGAATTGACCAAGTTGACCGTTTTAACTGAGATTGACCTTTTAATTAGTTTGTTGTTAATGAACTAAATAAAATCACGTAACGAATAGTTGGTTAAATTTTTAGAGATGTTATTATTTATTTATTTTTGTAAATAAAGCATTTAACTGATTTACAATAGTGAATGTAAAAGTAAATTATTTGTTTTAGTTTAATTAATTACTTATTAAATGAAATATATTTAAGTAAGTAACTATTTTGGAAGTGGAATATAGTTAAGTTTTGAAAAGAAGTTACGAACAAGTTTTATATTTGAACTCGAGTTTTATAATCAAGTAATAAAGAGTTCAAAACAGATATGATAGCTTAAACGGAAACGTTACTTAACATTTGGATTAAATGGATGGAAATGAAGGTGTAGAGGGTTTATGTTTAACTTAGATTCATAAACAAGGTTTATAAATGGAATATAAGTTTAAGCGTCATTTTGAATTAGAAATACTTAGTAATTAAGTTAAATCCATATAATTGAAAAAGAGATTTCCTGAAAGAAAAGGGGATTGGGAAAAGGGATTTAATCTGAGCTTGGTAAACGAGGTTGGGAATAGGATTTGTAATAATAATTCAGTTTCTGAAACAATGTTATTTGAATAAGTCGAGAAAAGTGATGTTTAGTAAGCAATTATTTAATTAATGAATTAAGCGATATTAATTATATTTAAAAAGAGAAACTTCCAAAAGATAAGAAGAACTATAAAGCTATATTTTAACTAGTAGGATGTGTTTGATGTAAGATTAAATATTGGTTCTTGAATTGCAACTAGTATGTATCTTAAGACAAGAACGTTGTTGATCAAGGTCTGAGAGATAATTAAAATACCCTAACTTGAACGACTTCAGGACTATCCAAAGATGATACTAGTTGGAAATGGCGAGAATGTATGATAAGATTTCCGAAGTAACGGAAATAAATATGAGATGATATTATCCTTATTAATGGAATTAAAAGGAGATTGGGTGATAATTTCGAAGAGTAAAGGAATGAGATATAGAATGGTTTATTCTAAAAGAATAAGGATTGGATACTTTTCAAAGTAAGGAAAAGCAAAAGAGTTTGCGTAATGTCGAATAGTAAGTTGAACTGATTTCTCAATTATAATTAACGAAATGTTATAGTAAATGTTTTACAAATGATAGTCGAATAGAGTATTGGATATCGTTATATATTCTTTCAAATATTGAAATGAAATGGTTTTGCGAATATCATTATATTAAAGTAATAAGTTAATTGTTTTCCCAATATTGGAATATTCAAGTTTAATTAATTTTTAATTAAAGGAGCCAAGTACTAAACCAGTAAATCTATGATTGTATGGATGTTTAATTGATAGTTAAATAACCAACTATCAAGTCTGACCTTTACGATTGTTGGTATGGGAAGACCTGGATCGAATGTATATTCGGAAACCATTCCAACCAACAAATAGGAAAATATGGAAGGTATCAGACGACGATCGAGATGGAGCATGTGAAGACCATAGGTCTTCATAAAACGGAAGAACCACTTACAATCTCTAATTCGACCCAGAGGTATACTGGGGTTCTGTTGTGGTTGGAATATGTGGATTACAATGACTACTCGCTACTGATCCATGGGGTGATTCCTATATTGGATGCAGTAGGTGAGTACCTTCGGTTCATCCTGTTCCTGGATGACTTGTATGGATGAATGTCTGACAGAGTATTTCCTAAAACCACGTACGTTGATTTTTACAAATATACCGAGTGGTGGCAAAGAGGGGCACTTCTTTTATACCCAGTGTATATTTGTGGACGTCAATTAGTGACTTGACGGATTTGACGATGTGGCATTCAAAGTGAATGATGGCCAGGTGTTCCAAAAGATTTATAACCTCAAGCCTCATCAACCGGGAAATGACAAAAATCGGGCAGGCAGCATGGCTATGTGGGTCGCTCCCATTAGGGTGTATAATCACCTATCTAGAGAAAATCCATTTCATTCTTTAATCTATTTTGATGCTGTCCCTTTTCGGGAAACGGTGGTTTGAGCCCAACCGTTGGTGATATACATTCGATACACTCAAGCGAAATGAGTGGTCGGTCATGTGTGGGCCGGGTTGCAAGACGTTCTTGTTGAACCCAGTGTATTCCCCTCTAGAGATACACTATTGGAAGGTGGTCCCATACCTTGTCCTAGTCGGAATCCAATCTCTAATAAGCGCCCGCGGTTTTGATTGTATACTATATATGTGGAGCGTAAGATGCAAGCATTCCGCTAGATTGATAATTATTGTATTCAGACACTATTATAATATCAGAAAAGATATTGATTTCAAAACTATTTTGGGTTATCGTAAGGTAAAAACCGTCCGTATTTATGTGTGGATTTGGTCTTACGGTCATCCTTTTCTTTCGAAAAGATTTTTGAACTTAAAAATCAAGTTGGATGATCCCCCTTAATACTGTGTGAGTTTTTCTCACTCTGGTTCACCAGACTGACCCGGTGTTTTGTAAATGCTCGGGTTAGCCCGGGGTGTACAGGTTCAGGTTATCGAATGTTGCGAAGAGACGAGCTGGAAGAATCCAGATGTATGATATTATGTAGCTACTATTTAGCTGTGTGTTGTATGTGGGACAGGTTTTTATAACTGTCCAAAGATGTTGATGTACTCTGATATTGTAAGTATTTTTAAAAGCTCTCAATAAATTTTTATTTCTGTATTATATTTTGTTCCGCTGCGATATGAGACTCTGATTCTGTGTTGTGTTGGTTCTTCTTCTATTCTTATATTTATTTCTTTCTTATCTCACCCTCTAAATTCTTTCTGATAACATTCCAGTGTTTTCGGTGTTTGGAAGGTCGGCATGAGTTATGGTAAAGGTATTTATGTCGATTTTCGGGGCCGAAAATCCGTGGGTCGTTACAAGAATTAAGATCCATGAAAAGGAATGGGAGGATATGTACTCTACGACAATCTCACTTGCCCAACTTGACTGGTAATTCAACTAGACCAACTGGTTCAGTGGTTTAACCATTGAAACCAAGTATTCATCCCGTACATGGCATCAAGTCTCTTGTTTCCAACTTCATTTGATAAAAGGATTTTCTGAACAAAATATTTACGGAACTCCTGCAATCAATTAGGACCTTCTGCGCAGTTCTAGGGCCAATGATGACTGATATCAGCTGTGGGTTTATGCTTGGGGTCTCCACCCCCGAACTCTCTCTATCGTAGAAAACGATATCATCCTTCATCATTTTCTGTTGTTTGATCGAAACATTATCTTCAGGGGTGCTGCATTCCCCAATTTCCATATGCTTTGCTGCACTCACATATCGCTCCATTATTCTTGCATTGAATCCCCCTGGATGTGGTCCTCCGATGACTGTATTGACGACAATCCATTCCGCCTTATGCTAAGCAGTGGCTCTGGGGGGGCTTGATCTTGATGTGGGGCTGGAATTCCTTGCCTCCTGTCCCTTGGGGTCACCTTATACTCGTTAAGCTTTCCCTCTCGTAACAAATTTTCAATCACGTCCCTCAGATGGCAGCATTCATTCGTCGAATGGCCAAAATTTTCATTGAACAAATAGTACTTTCCAGTCTCACGTTCCTTCTCCGTCAAATCTCATGGAGGTGTTCTGTTATACTGCATCACGTTGCACATATCGAGATATATATTCTCTAAAGTGTTGTTCAACGGCATATTACTCTCGAATGATTGGAATTGAGGTCGCTTCTTAGCATCCCCTTTCTGATTCCAAATTCCTTTATTACCTTTCTTTCCCTAGTGGCATTCTTCTTATTTTGATTTCCGATGTTGACTTCCACTTTTCTAGAACTATCGTCGGGCTGTCTTACAACAATATTGCTCTGAATTTACACCTTCACAACCTTGCTAGACCTCCGTTTTCAATTAAGGTATGCGTCTTCTTGTCGCAAGCGCACGTTCGTCTTTTCATAAAATAGCTTTATCATCGTAGGAGGCTTTCCGACCAAATATCTTTCAAATTCTAAGTCCATGGCCACACCATCGACCATTGCCATCAGAATGGACTTTGGGTTAGGGTTGCTTACTTCGGTTGTGGACATGATAAAATGGTCGAGGTAACCCCTTATAGTCCCTCTAGCGGCTTGTTTGACCGCAGAAAGCTCCATCACATGCTTATACTTTGATGCGTGCAAATGAAATTGAGTCAAGAATTTTTCGCTCAGGTTTTTGAAGTTTGGAACTGATCCCGGAAGAAGCCTGATAAACCACATCATCTCCATCCCTTCAAGATATATCGGGAAGGCTTTACATGTAATGCCATCAAGAGCCATTGTTGCATTTGTATACCATGAATAGCGCGTCAAATGTTGTCGCGGGTCTGTCCTTCTCGGATAATGGCTCATAATGGGCAGATTAAACTGTCCCGGGAATTGTGCCTCCAAGATATTATGAGTAAAAGGAGTATGGTTGCGATCTAGGCCCTAGTCCTCATTATTATAGCCTCTGCTATCATTATTTATCTTCCTTATCATTTCTTCTACCTCCGCATTGGTTAGCACATATTCTAGTTCGGCACTTTCGGCTCGCCGAACTATCTATGTTCCCGTCTCAAGCAATGTCGCCTGAGTCGCCGTCTGGGCAGTACTTCCCTGCCCTCTGTGGTCCCGGTCAATCACAGGACGAGTGGATGGAAGTATGGGTGCACAAGTGGATGGAAGTCCGGGAAGTGTCTCGTTCCCAAAGGGGAGCTCGAGATCAGGTCGACATTATAATGGGTTCAGCCATGCAAGGATCATCAGGGCCGAGCCGAATTACTACATCTTCCCGAGAAGATAGTGTACCAAACTGAAGATAGCAAAGGTTTTCTGGTCTTTCATAAGGTCTCCTTTAACGTGGTGGTTGTTCATTTTCTTCAAATGAGGATGAGTTTTATTCTGTTTGGCAAAGTGGAGGAGATGATGTCCTTTGCCTTCAAAACTCTTCCCATTGTTTGGCCATGGCATCCACGTCATTTCTCAGCATAGCATCGTCCCGTCTTTGAGCATCCAGAGCAGCAGTAGTCTCTTCTAACTTGCTGAACAGACGTGCAAAATCATCTCGCGTAACGAATGTTGAAGAAGGTGCTTGATCGGAAGTTGAAGCGGCAGTGGCAACGCCAGTCATGAGATCGGATCGAACCAAATTCGATCCAAGGAGGCTCGAACTAGGTTCATTTGATTTGGGGCCCTGCGCTAGCACCATCTGCGAATCTGGCTGTTGTGCATCGCTGGCTGACACTCCATGGGAAGCTTGATGAGTTTTATCTCTTTTAGAAACCATGATGACTGAAATTATCGAAAACAACGAAAATATGGGCTACTCCTTCGGACTTGGCAATCCAAATAGTAGATATACAATCCAAAAAAGTCGAGAATTCGATGTTCTCAGTAAGAGCACCAAAATGTTTGACCAAAAAATGGTACAAATGTCCAAAGACTAGAGTTTGTAGAGAAAAATGAAGGAATACCAAGCAAAAACTAGAAAAAACAACAAATATGCACAATTTATAGTGGTTCGGTGTTAATAAGCCTATGCTCACTTTATAATCCCTTAATTCAGTAAGAAATTGCGATTACAATGGATATAATTTTCAATCACTCCAGATACAACACAAACTCTCAAAGTTTTATGGTAGAGTATGAGAAATGCTTTGAATCGGTGATATATCTTGCTGACTTGCATATGCGTGGATTTATCAAGTGCCAAAAGTCCTCAAAATGGCCTCGAAATTGTGTATTTATAGATGCAGCAGCGGTTCGATTTGGATCGGACATGTGGGCCCTCGAGCTGTGTTCTTTGGTGGTAGTGGCGGCAGTTATGTGGAGAGAGTGGATCGGTTAGTGGCCAACTGGTTTGAATCATGAACACGTACCAATGCCCCAAGTTTTCAGCAGATCGTGGGGTGTGTAGTGGAAGCAGTTGCCCTATCTAGATCGAATAAACATGTAGCAGGGCCCCAAGTTTTCAACAGATCGTGGGGTGTGTAGTGAAAGCAGTTGCCCTATTTAGATCGAAAGGGCTCCGGATTGAATGTTCAATCCGGGCTTTGTTCGAACCGAGGGCCTTCGGCCCGATGTAATGATCTTGTTTGATTCGGTGAGCAGAAGACAGTGAAATCCAATGTTTCTTTGATTTGATCCGGGGTTGAGTCTCTGGTAAGACATGACTTCCCAAAAGCATAGTGAACATTACAAAACCTAATGGAGCAATGTCCTTCCCAAAAGCAAAGTGGTACGTGTGGATGATCATGTACTATAAAGAAGAGACCAATTCTTCTGTTCCTATTTCTTCTATTCTCCAAGTCACTCCAATCAAATCCTCTGATTTTCGTTTTTTGCATTTAAGTCCTCAAACAATTGAGGGATTTAACTGCAAAAAAATGGAAATCAGAAGATTTGATTGGGTGGAACATGGGGAAATGAAAACAGAAAAATTGTTGCCCGTAAAGAAGCCAATGCACCACAAAATTGTGCATGACAGTTTAAAGTCAATTGAATGCCCATAAAATAAGGAATTGCTGACCGAAGACAAATACAATGTGGCTGTGTACGTAATTATTTATAATAAAGAGCATATTAAAAAAAATCCTGAAATCCTATATCATCCAAAAATCGTATAATACGTTGATGAACATGACTTCTAAGGTCTCCAGATATAGACGAAAAACATATGCAAAAGACAAGCGTGTTTTCCTTCGCGCTTATTTAAAAATTTGCTATTAACCCAGTAAACTAAATATATCACTATACAACTTATAATAAATGAAAACATTTTACCAAGTCTAAATATCATTTCTATTCAAACGCATCAATTGACATCTCAACAAAATTGTGAGAAAATACTGACAATACCATATGAAAATTTATAAAACAACAACCTGAATGCAAGTCAGAGGGTTTAACGATAATACATAGAAACCATTGTATTGTATAACATATATTGTATAACATACATTGTATGATAATACTTTCACATAGAAACCATTGTATCACATATATTGTATAACATATAATGCAAGTAGAACGGCAAGACTTGCTCACATGCATTATACTAGATATTAGAGGTCATGCATCTTCAACTTCACCAGGAAGAGCATCATTAGCATGTAAAGACTCAATCTTCTTAGCTTCTTCACCATCACTTTCTATTTTTTCCGTTGAAGAGATTTTACCAGAAGAAGAAGAAGGCGGTTCTCTACTATCAAATTCGAAGAACTTGAAAAGCACATTAGCCATTTCTGCAGCTGCTTCTGTGAGACTATCAAATTTGCCTCTATCTTCTTTGTGCTTGGTGTCGTCTTCTTCTGTGTAATAGGTTTTAGTTTCCACTCGTGCATGCCTTTGAAAACATAAACATAACAGTTTAGGAGAATAAGGATAGAATGAGTTAGAGAATGAATCATAGTATTCCCGTATCATGCAATTACTATACTAATCTTTCATACAATCAGATGGTTAGACAAATAGTAAGGAGAGATTTCCAAATGAAATTGTAATGCAAATCAACTCTTGATAACAGTCAACTGGTGTTGACAAACACATGGTTGGCTACGTTTGAACTTGTTCAACAACTATTTGAAGAAAACTGAAATCGTCCAATGCATTCTATGTAGACACACATCAACCAGCGACAATGAACAAACTAGAGATTAAATAAAGGTAGTTAAGTCTGATTTTTATCATGTGTGTGTATGTGTTAATGTAATAATATAAACAATGACATCGAAAACAATCGTGTTCATTTAAAATAATTATAAGTTTTATATTTGTTTTAATTGGTTACTGTAACTTTAGACATAGAAAAACAAAACCAAAATAAGGTATAAAATTGAAACCAAACATAACCAACCAATTAACCAAACTTATTTAATTTTGTTGACTTACTTGTTTTGAACCAATGAACATTCACACCTAGATCAAAGAGTAATTATTCAATTCTTGTGATTTTACAATGAACTAGCAAGCAGTGATTATTGATAATATAATAGTCTAAAGTGATCTCCAAGGAGATGCATGCCCAAGATTCCTTTTCATTTTCTTTTTATTATGATCAACCATTGTGTTGTTAGCAGTCATAGATGATAAAATATACCATTCTTGCCTAATATGTTGTTGGGATAAACCAAAATTAAATGTTCAAGTAAAAAGTCATGCCTATTGGAATGAAGAGTCGTGTCTATTCAAGTGAAGAGTCGTGTCAATTGAAGTGAAAAGTTGTGTCTGTTCAGTGAAATGTCATGTCGGTTTAATGAAGTGTCACGTCTATTTAATGAAGTGTCATGTCCATTCAATAAAGAGTCATGTCTGTTCGGTGAAGAGTCATGTCCGTTTAAAGGGTAACGTCTATGTAAACCACTATATATGTGTGGTCATTTTGTTAAGTTAGCAATCAAGAAAAGAATGAAGTAAGAAACGAAAAGTTCTTCCTTCATAAGAAGGTTTTTGATGTGTTGTAAGCAAGAAAAGGCAAGACAATAAGAAGCAAGTTTGAGAAAGTATGAATGGTAAATGAAATGAAAAGTTGAGTTATAAAAAAGTAAAATTATTTGTGTATCCTCCTCCATAAAAAAGTTCCTCCTCTTCTCTATTTCAACAAATTGGCATCAGAGCTTCTCAATCTAACATATTGGTATCCAAGCCTGGTTGAAACTATAGCATTTCTATTTTTCTCGTCGTTTGTTCTCACAAAAGAAAACTTCAAAAAGTGGAGTAACAGAAAGAAAGAAGAATTAATCTCCAAAAGACTATGAGAGATTGTTGAAAGTGACTATGAATGGCCAAAAGATATTAAAAATATGACGAAGAAAGAAAGAGAATCATTTACAAGTATGAGAAGGAAATATCTTCAAGCTTTTTGGTGCTGAATGAGAACGTCGATAAAGAAGCTTGGAGTCATATTAATAGAGAAAAATCCGCAAAAGATTCGTGAAATTTATTAAAAGAGGTTTATGGTAAAAGTGTGATGGAGAACATGGTGGAAGCTAGGAAGAGGAGCGATGATGACGACAATTATGAGGTTGAAGAAGCTGAAGAAGAAAAAGAAAAAGAAGAAGAAGAAGAAGAAGATAAGGTTGAAGAAGTAGAGGACGAGATGGTTAAAGAAAAAGTGGAAGAAGAAGAAGAAAATTTTGAAGAGGTCGGAGAAGAGAAAGAAGAGGAAGAGATTGATGAGTATAAAGAAGAAGAACCTGAGGAAGACGTATATGAAGGAGAAGATAAGCAGATGGTATGTCTTATTGGCAATGCCAAAGTGGATAATCTTGAAACAAGTGATCGTAAACTGGAGATGGAAGTAGACCTTAATCTTGAAGCAAACGATCACAAAGAAAGGGAGAAGAGTACTATAGATACTAATTCTGCTTCTGGTGAGCTTGGAGAGGCGGAAGAGTGAGCACAAAGTCACCTGTAATGGATGACAAAGAGAAGGAGTCGAGCAAGGCTGCGAGTTTGGTGAATATTAGGCGAAGAATGAGCAAGAAAGAGGAAAGAAAAAGTTTCCAAGATCATGTAATGCAAATCTTCCAAGCTTTGTCAAATCCTCTGCTATAATGTTTTCAGCAACAATTTCTCAGTGGGTAGAAAAGATGGCAAACTCTATGGTTAAGGATTTGATACATGTTTGGATAGGAAAACCAAGAGCTGCCAGTAGTTTGATTGAGCAAGTGGTCATCTGGGTTGAATCTAAACTTAAGAAGAAGAAGACAAAAAAGAAAGTTTGGATAATATCTCTACTTTTACCGAAACATGTAAAATATAAAGATTGGATGTTCGAAGAAATTTTGGTTTAAGTGAGACATTTGTTGGGATAAACCAAAATTAAATGTTTAAGTGAAAAGTCATGTCTATTGGAATGCATAGTCGTGTCTATTCAAGTGAAGAGTCGTGTTTATTGAAGTGAAGTGTCATGTCTGTTTAATGAAGTGTCATGTATGTTCAATGAAGAGTCATGTCCGTTCAGTGAAAAGTCGTGTCCGTTTAAAGGGTCATGTCTATGTAAACCACTATATATGTGTGGTCATTTTGTTGTAAGTTAGCAATCAAGAAAAGAATGAAGTAAGAAACAAAAAGAAGTTCTTCCTCCATTAAAATTAAGTATTCTAAATTTATCATATATATTAACTGCTAATTGGAATGTCTTTTGATTTAATCAGCTATGAGCTGACATAATGTATTTTCATTTTCTTTACCACTGTTCATCAGTTAGTAGACTTTAGTAATGTGTTTTATACCAAGCACGGACAATCTTTCACTAGAAATACATATCAGTTACCATATAGAAGAAAAGTAGATCATTGATCATGGTAGGGCAATATAAGTTCTAGAAAAATGTTGGTATAAATATCAAATGACTGGATAGGCACCTAAAACACGTTTTTGTCATGGTAACTTGTTTGTTTCTTTCAAATTGTTTATGAGCAGCAAGCAGTGTATGCTATAACAATGGCAGTGCTACTTCTTGCTTTAGTTTAGCATACAAACCTTTTCAACATCCACATTACATCCTTTGGTGCATGTAGGGGCCATTATGGTTGAACTATCAATCCTATTCAGCCACACATACCGCGATAACTAACGGTTAAAGATTTTGGTAATTTTGACAAACCATGTCAACCACGCAAAACTTTGTAGCATTTAAAGGTAGTGTAATTCAATAAATGTAAGTACTGAAGGGATGCAGCAAAAAGGAATGCCGAAGAAAATATTTGAGACGGCTATGACGGTTTTCAAATATTCTACAGAGATATCTGAAAGTCTTAACATTTACGAGCTACTATGTTCATTGTTCAATATCACAACACTCCTGTGTTTTGCAACTGCACTTGCTAAACCTACATCAGAACAAGGGCAAACAGTCAGAACCAGAGTTCTCTGTAGCTTCGCTTTTTGATGTCACCGAGTGGTCTTATTAGTTAACAGATATTACCAGTGAAATCATACACAACTTCATGTCCTCTTATATAAGTCATATCATATGATTCTTCGATTATCAAAATTTTGAACTCGTAGTTAAAATTATGTTGCACTTAACAAAAATAGCTTTCCATTATTGTAGAAAGTAGTAAGCCACTTAAATTCAAAGCCTTAGAACTGACACACCTATAAAAAAGCCTTACTTTACAACCATGCAAAATGCCGGTTGAAACGGTTTTGGGAAAAGAAAAAACCGAAGTTTTTTTTTTTTTGAAATGAGTTAACAAAGAGGCCCAAGGCCAAAGCCCAACAAGTGGGAAAAGAAAAAAAGAAAGAATAGAAGTCGGGTTAGAAATGAAACTCGCTTCAACAAACCCTACATAATAAAACCAACGACAACAGCCAACAGAACAACAAACCCTAATTATTTTCTAAGCCGAGGAGGCTGAGCTCTTCAACTCTTAATGGCGATCAGAAAGAAATAGCTCTACGGAGGCTTTCTAACTTTCGATTCTCTTCCCTTCATCCTCTTAACTTTAAATCTCCCTTCTTTAAGCTCATGGTAACTTCAGTTTGAAATATTTAGATTCAGATCTGAAATATCATAATTCAGATCTGAGCTTTTCAAGGCCGATCAACGGAAATTAAGTTGTACCCTTGTCTGGAGCAACTGGATTCATCTCTATTCTAGACAGATAAGTGATAGATACGCCCATCTAACTCGCTTTTGTAGTGCAAATCATCTATTCTTTGAACATCGCTGCTAAGAATGTTGTTGTCTTTGTTTTGAAGCTTCAGCAAGGCTAGATCACTGTTGGAAGCCTGATCTTCAGATCTGAAAAAATAAGGTAAAACACTCGAATTAAAATCCCTTTTATAGCTACTAAAAGGCTTCTTTTTATTAAGAGTGACCACTTTACTTTCCTGACGTTTCATAATTCTATGAGCAGGCTTTCCAATCAGGAAGTTAGTCTTGTTGTTGCTCTTCATCTGGGGACTTCCATTAATGCTCTTGCTTAAATCCTCAGGAACACTGTTGATAGGAAAATCATACCTGTTATCAGCAGGTAAATGATTATTCCTACTATTATTTATATAAAAATTGTTGTTAGAATTATCTAACTGTGCACTTCCCTTTTTAATAATTGTATTATTCATGTTAGGATGTTTTCCTTCAATATGGGAGCCTGATGAAAGCAAGACATTATTTTTCCCAAAGGGATTATGATTTGAAGTTGCATCCTCTTTAGTTTTGCTATGAATAATCTCAGAGGAAAATTTGCCTCTTTGTAAGTACTCTTCAATCCCTTCCTCGTACTTATCAATATCATTCAAAGCCAAGTTAGAATTGTTAGTGTCATTGCTATGCTTGCTATTATTAAGCAGTAAAATTTTAACTTCAGAAGTAATGGCCTTCCAAATTTGATAACAGCTATTCTCAATGCCTTT
>JASFAX010002109.1:0-20000 GCA_030737875.1 Allium sativum
AGAAAAGAAAACTGATACATCACCGCACCCACTTCCTTAATTTCATCATCAGCTCTGCAATCAAAAGCTCCCTTACTCATATTTTTCTCAACACAAATTTCCAGTCCAGCACTCACGCAATTCACTCATCTTCTTTGAATCACATAGTCGCTCCTCCCCTTTCAACTTCAACAACACCACCGAAATACCACCTACCACCGGCTCTGTTGTGAAGCCACTGACCTCCAGCACCAATGCCTAAAGTGGCGCACCCCAATACCTTTTCAATGCACCAGTGGGACCCAATAACCAAAAGCCCTTCGACCGAATCAAACATCAACCACCGTCATTGGGACTCCTCCAGACTGGCACCGTTGGGTGCGCCTCCGCATCGCCCTCCACTTCTCAGTTGAACTCCTCGCCCTTCAACCCCTCAAACTTCGGCAACAGCCATCGTTTTCATTACTATAGGAAAAAGGTGCCACATATATTTTGGTCGACCTGCGGAAAACTGCTATGGAGTGAAAGCTTGAGTTGCAAGGGGTGTAATGAATTCAGAATCAAGAATTCAAATCGAAGATTTGATTTTTAACCAATTTCCGAAGTGGGTTTTTATTTTCGTGTTATCAGGAACGTTCGAATGAGATTGAACAGTTAGGGATTTTAGAGATGTGGAGAACATATGTGAGAGAATGCTAATATATATAACGTAATTTGGCAGGCACGATTACTTGGAGTACACGGTATCAATTTGCTCGGCGTGCATGGTTTTTAGTGGGTTTGGCACGCACGTTTTCAAATGCCTTGGCACCCATGACACACTGTTGAATGGAAATAAAAGCTTTATGTATATATGTTGCTTTTAACTTGATGCATATAGTTTAATTTTTTGTTGAAAGTGCATCCGTTTTATGTAAAGCTCACATAGAAATAATATAAATATTTATTTGGTACCCTGCTGCAAGAATCTCCTTCATCTACTACCTATTACGGACAAAAATAAAAATACGATCGTGTACACCAATGTGCCACGATCCCAAATATATAAAAAAATAGACAAGATAACTTATATCGTGATATCCCAAAATGCTAATATAGGGTGTAAGATACTACCAATAAAAAGTTGCTATTTTTTTCAAAATAAAAATTACAGAAAAATTCTATGAATTAAATTATAACTACGTCCCAAACAAAATCTTGCAATAATAATTTATTTCGGATTTTATAAAAATTTATCTTGTTATAATCATATATTGTTTGGAAATTAAATCGAACAAATTTCAAAATAAACAAATAAAAATACCTATCTAATATGGATATATACATATAACTTCAAAGTAATCTAGTTTGAATTTTAAACTCAATATTTCTATTTTTAAGTTAAAACGATATTCAATATATTTAAAAATCCATTTATTTTATTAAGTAAATTACTTATAAATTTCTATATATAATTCAAATAAAATATTTAAAACAAATTTAAATATTCAGAATTAAATGGCTTAAAAATCTGGGTCGTTACATTCCTTCCCCCTTAAAATAATTTCGTCCTCGAAATTGTTAAGCAGTAAAAATGCTATAACTCTAACTCCTCATAACCTACTTAGTTAATATTTTATATTCCATATATTCATAACCAAGTTCTTACCCGATCTTCGAATTCTTATACCAATACTATACCATTCATAATTCTTTCAAAATGATATGTCTACCATTTTTGGACAATCCATCATCACTTCCTTGTCTTCAATCCATACGCTCTTTTGCATATCCACACCCATTCCAATTGATTTTAAATCCATTTATCAATTTCATTATTCCACTTGAAATTTTCTTGAAATTATCAAAAATTTCTTGAAAATTTTCTAACTCTTTAAATTTTCAAAAATTTTTGCCAGCATTTCCTTTGCACGACTCAATCGGTACAACCACAACTTTGCCTTTCTAGGTCTTCTCCAATCCAAATGAAAATAAAAAAGGCTGGCAGTTTGCCCCATAGGCTCATAAAACCATCAAACTCAAGTGGTATTGTAAACATGTGCCTTTTCGTCGGGCATAATTCTATCTCTTGCACTTGCTTTCATTCAGTATCTGCTCAGCAAACATATATCCATTTCCAGTTGGTTTCAAATCAATCCAACTTTCAGTTTTTAACTCTCTAATCAACTTCTGATTGGTTCACTTCCATTCTATAATTCAAATTTGGTTTCCAGTTGAGTTCAAATTCATCCCAATTTAATTCCAATTGACAACACTATATATTCAACTTGTTATGCATAAGTCGAACCATTTTAATAATTCGAATTTCAACATCTCTATATTTAATTTCATTCGGAATTATCTCCAATCCAATCCATAATTCATATATAAACATTCACATTCATTCAAATTGATGTTAAATCAATTTATTCTATTTCCACTTTACAAACTACTTAGCTTAATTTCCAATTCGATACAATTCTATTTAACTTAAGTTAATATTTTAATTTATTTAATTTACATTCACTATTTTAATTCATTTAACTTGTACAAGTTAACTTAAATTCTAGAATTCAAATTCTCGGTAATTATTCCAAATTCAGCTTGAAATCATAATTATATACATGTATTTATAATCAGTTTAATCCAAAACATTCGAATTTCTAAATCAACTTTTCCTTTCTCAAACAAATTCCATTAATAAATCTATTATGGTAGCAATCCGTCACTTAGAAACTTGAAAATGTATACCGATAATGTCGCGATCCATTATCAGAATTGTTTTCTTGCCACTGAAGTGATTTCAGTGCTAAATAATTTTCAAAAATCTATTTAAACGATTTCTGCTCAAATTCTTTCAAAATACTACCATATTATTTTCAAAATACTTCAGAAAATATATTGTAAATCATTCGGGATCTTAATTCCAAATTCCGGTTTGTATTTAATTCCAATTCAACTTGTTTGTATATGTTATCTATATTCAAGTTAAATTTGGTTATATATAACCATTTCAATATTCCATAATTCCATTTGATTGTAAAAACAATCAACACATACCTATACAATAAGATTCTTAGAAATTATATCTTTTATATCAAAATAATTTGTGGGCAAAATTATTTCATTTACCCATTCTAAAACAATATCATATCGAATTGCTTTGTTCGAGAGTTTAGAAACACCTATCGATACAGTTGTACATCCTGTATCGACCAGAATTCATAAACCACTCAACAAACCAGCCAACACAATATAAAACCATTTTATATCAAATATACATGTACGCTCTCTCTTATATACTCAAACTCAATCTAGGGTATTGCTAACCCTATCTCTATTGAGCTACGCCACAAAACCAAGGTTACTACTCAAACTTCAGCTCTGATACTAAAGGTAATGGCCCGAATTTCCGTTCCCTTTGAGTCGACTAATAACACCACACGTCTAACCCAAATGACACAGAAATACGAATCATTAGTAGAAAGAAGTTAGAGGATGAGAAATAGAAAGAAAGAATTATTAGAACAGAAGAAAACGAAGATCACAAACTCACAGCGGAATGAATAAAATATATTAGATAACATAAACTTTGAAATATAATTCAGTAACTTTATATACATACCATCATCAGAGCACAACAGCTATTTCTGGAATAGTTATAAACACCTATTTCCAGATGCGAACATAATACACAGCGGAAAATATGATAGTCGATAGCTAACTGGTGAAGCCTCCTACTTCCATCTCTTCTAAGTGAATCTAAAAAATCCCCTACTTGACTGCCCATACAAATTTGGGCACCTAAGAGTTTAGGGGAAACAAAACAAAATAAACTCTGGGTCAGTCATGGGAACTGGTGTGAGTAAACTCTGACCATTGGTTAACTTTCAAAATCCTTTCAAAAAAAAATGATAATCGTAAGACCGATCCACACATAAACACGGATGGTTTTTACCTAACGATAACCCAAAAATATTTTGATATCAAAATCCAGTGGTATTATAATAGTTTCTACATCAAATAAATAGAATCTAGCGGAACGCTTGCATCTCACGCTCCATATATAATATAAAATCAAAAACCATAGGGTGCTTACTGGAGATTGGATTTCCGACATGATAAGGTATGGAACCACCTTCCGATAGTGTATCTCTAGAGGGAAATACGCTGGGTTCAACAAGAACTTCTTGCAACCTAGCCTACACATGACCGACCACTCATTTCGCTTGAGTGTATCGAATGTATATCACCAAAGGTTGGGATCAACAACCTTTTCCCGACTGGGATAGCATCGATAGATTAAAGAAGCAAATGGAATTTCTCTAGATAGGTGATTATACATCCTAACGGAAGCGACCCACATTGTCATGTTGCCTACCCGATTTTTGTCATTTCCCGGTTGTTGAGGCCTGAGGCTATGATTTCTTATCAAGCCTTGATAGCACAATCACTTTGAATGCCACATTGTCTGATCCGTTAATCACTAATTGATTTGCACAAATATATTCTGGACATTATGCTAAGAGAATAAATTCTCCGCCACCATATATATCTATACAGACCAACATATGCGATCATTAAAAATACTCTGTCAAACATTCGTCCATTTACGTTCGTTCTGGGATTGAATGAAACCGAAGGCACCATTTCTATTAATAGAAAAAGTCCTTGCACTTTAATCCATCTTCATAATCTCTTCAACATAAGTTGATTCGTAACACTTATGCCAATATGGAGTGGTTTTCAGATATTAAATCTGATCCCGGTCTCTCCGTATTGACAACGGAGGTATAAATAAATCAAAACTTTGATAGCCGGTGATTTAACTATCAAAGGAACATCCATTCAACCAACGACCCTATTTCCAAATTGAAATTCTACCGATCAACCATCAAGCAATACTGGCCCCTTTTCATATTAATTCATTATTTTATTATCAATTCCAAACTTCCATCTTTCCTATATTTTCAAAGCTCGATTGTCTGGCTTGATAATTGGAAAACATTTCCAATATCCTAATTTCTTTATTCGAGAAAATATCTCTTATTCCGGTTAGAAACCATTTCTAGATATTCAGAAATCATTATTTTTATATTCAGAAAATATCCGTTATTAATATCGGAAAATATTTCCAATATCCTAATTTCTTAATTCCATATTGACCAATTCATTTCATTTTCTACGCATAGAAAATATCTCTCATTTTATTTAGGGAAAACATTTCGGAATCCTTTAAATTAACCCAATGTAATAAAAACATCGTTATTATAACTCAAACCGTTTATCATTTATTAACTAAACATATCGCTAACCAATCTTCACTATCGAATCTTAACCATTCCTCCATCAATCATGAAGTCAATCAAGTTGGGGTATAATTACCTCTCAGACCTTAATTGAATGACATTCTAAATTTTGAAATAGTCAAAGCTCACAACTTCAACAGAACAACGCTTACATGACTCTCGAATTCAATCTAAGAATCCACTTCTTTTATGGAAAAATATTTATTATAACGGTAGCGTTATAATCGCTGTTCCAAACATTAATTATAACAGCATCGTTAAAATTGCTGTTTAGATTTACAAAACATTTATTATAACAACAGCGTTATAATCGCTGTCTAGATTTACAAAACATTTACTATAACAGCAACGTTATAATCGCTGTTTAGATTTACAAAACCTTTATTATAACAACAGCGTTATAATCGCTGTTTAGATTTACAAAACATTTACTATAACAACAATGTTATAATCACTGTTTCCAAATATTTGATTTATAAAAATATAACTTGTACTTATTAATTCAATTAATAAGTAGTTAAATAAATAATTAAATAATTATTTTTGATACAAACTGAAAGTAAAAAAAACTACTTTCCTAAATTCGAGATAATCTAATTTCCAATAAATAACTTTCTCTCGAATAATCTATATTTGATTTATATTCCGAATTTCGGAATTATTCTACCATTTCAGGTTAATTCAAATTTCAAATTCACTTTTGAATTTATTCTTTCCAAATCATTACCAAATTCCTTTATAACCATTCTAGTCTACGAAACATTATCACACTTTATTTTATATTCGAATTTTGAACTATAACTCATCATTTTCTTTTAAAACGATCACTCGTTTCCTTTTAATTCAATTTCCGATCTTGATTCATATTTCAAATCTAAATTTCTTATAGAGATATTACATTTGCAAAATATTTCCTTTAAACCATTATTCACTTAAATTGTGAATATATTTCTTTATACATAATCAAATCAGTTTGATTTCATATATTAGTTAATATTTCAAACATATATTCTATTTATAACTTCTATTCAGTTTTTTCGATACAATTCTCATTCTTTTTATTTTAACTTATTTAAAATCTCGTTTACAATTTCCTTTGTTTAAATCTCATTTCAAATATATTTTTCAAAACTAATTTCCACTTTTCCCTAAAATTCAAAATTTGAATTTATATTTTAATTTATCCAATGATAATTAATCCACTTTAAACTTTCATTTAAAAACAACTTCTTGATTTATCCATTTGAACAAGTTTCTATTTTCAACTCTATTTGAAATTTTATTTCTATTTTGAAAATTTATTCCATTTTTAATTTCAACTTCCTTTTTCCCATTCAAAAATATTTTACAGTATCTAACATACCGCATTTTCTAGGGCCAGGGTAATTCAAACACAACATATCAAATCATGTATTATATAACACATCATATAGCACAATCAAATCAAAACAGTAATATAAATATTGAGGCATCCAGTTGGATCCCTCCAACCTGTTTCCCTGCATCCACATATGTTAATTAACATCAATAACATCAATTATATTAATTTCACATCAATATGAAATATCATGGTGAACAGAATTAAAAATCGATCAACGATTAATTATATCAACCATTTCAACAAATTTTATCAACCATGCAACCAAACAACCATCACACAGTATAAAATTATTAACTCGATTATATAAAAATAAAAAGGAGTTAGAATGAGTGAGTTTACTCACATTGGTTTGTCGTTGGCAGTTCCGCTTTTTTTTTGTTTTATAATCAAATAAACATTTGATTTTATCACGAATTTCCAATAGCTTTGACTTCAGCAAATCAGTTCCACAATGTAAATCTCCTCATTTTGGTTTCAATGTGCCTCGTTTGATTCAACACTGTTCATATAATAAAAAGTTACTTGCATTTCAGTTAACCTAGTTTTAATTAAATTATTTAACTAACTATAATCTCAATTATATAATTAGCCTTACTAGCTTCGTTCTACTAGAATGTAACGGCCCATACTATTTTTCTTCAACTGCTTGTTCACTACTTCTTCGTTTTGGCTTCAACCCGTTTCTCTACTGTTTTACGTTGCCTCTGAGGACTTCGATTTTTAACCCGAAACCACCAACCACTTTCATCCATTCTCCTTTCAATGTTGCTGCCCCATCTCCCTTTTTAACGAAAACGCATGCCATGGGTAAAACCCATCCTAACGGCCATCATCAAAGTGTAAAGTTTAAACAATGCCTTGAATCGCCTGTGTGGGTACTGAGGAAACCCGTGCGGACCCTCTTTGTCAACACATCCAGTTTTAAATGCCAAACCACTCCACAAAGCCAGACCACAAAGCAAACCTCACTGCAAATATTGATTCCATTATTACTTAGTCCCCTTCGTTACCGTTAAATTCAATATCAACCTTATTAAATAACGCATTAATAATCATCACCTTTCAGTTTGTCGGAGGGAGGCTAACCTTCCCACCGCCTCAACCTCTTCGAGACGCCTCATCTCCCATCACTGTCATTCCCAAAACAAGAAAAGAAAACTGATACATCACCGCACCCACGTCCTGAATTTCATCATCAGCTCCTTTCAATCAAAAGCTCCCTCACTCATATTTTTCTCAACCCAAATTTCCAGTCCAGCACTCATGCAATTCACTCATCTTCTTTGAATCAAATAGCCGCTCCTCCCCTTTCAACTCCAACCACACCACCGAAATACCACCTACCGCCGCATCTGTTGTGAAGCTACACACCTCCAGCACCACTGCCTGAAGTGGCGCACCCCAATACCTTCTCAACGCACCAGTGGGACCCAATAACCAAAAGCCCTTCGACCGAATCAAACATCAACCACCGTTGTTGGGACTCCTTCAGACTGGCATCGTTGGGTGCGCCTCCGCATCGCCCTCCACTTCTCAGTTGAATTCCTTACCCTTCAACCCCTTAATCTTTGGCAACAACCACCGTTTCCATTGCTGTAGGAAAAAGGTGCCACAAATATTTTGATCGAGTTGTGAAAAACTGCAATGGAGTGAAAGCTTGAGTTGCAAGGGGTGTAATGAATTCAGAATCAAGAATTTAAATCGAAGATTTGATTTTTAACCAATTTCTGAAGTGGGTTTTTATTTTCGTGTTATCAGGAACTGTCGAACGAGATTGAACAAGAAAGATTAGAGATTTTAGAGATGTGGAGAACATATGTGAGAGAATGCTAATATATATAACGTAACTTGGCAGGCACGATTACTTGGAGTACACGGTATCAATTTGCTCGGCGTGTATGGTTTTTAGTGGGTTTGGCACGCAGGTTTTCAAATGCCTTGGCACCCATGACACGCTGTTGAATGGAAATAAAAGCTTTATGTATATACGTTGCTTTTAACTTGATGCATATAGTTTAATTTTTTGTTGAAAGTGCATCCGTTTTATGTAAAGCTCACATAGAAATAATATAAATATTTATTTGGTACCCTGCTGTAAGAATCTCCTTCATCTACTACCTATTACGGACAAAAATAAAAATACGATCGTGTACACCAATGTGCCACGATCCCAAATATATGAAAAAATAGACAAGATAACTTATATCGTGACATCCAAAACGCTAATATAGGGTGTAAAATACTGCCAATAAAAAGTTGCTATTTTTTTCAAAATAAAAATTACAGAAAAATTCTATGAATTAAATTATAACTACCTCCCAAAGAAAATCTTGCAATAATAATTTATTTCGGATTTTATAAAAATTAATCTCGTTATAATCATATATTATTTGCAAATTAAATCGAATCAATTTCAAAATAAACAAATAAAAATACCTATCTAATATGAATATATACATAAAACTTCAAAGTAATCTAGTTTGAATTTTAAACTCAATATTTCTATTTTTAAGTTAAAACGATATTTAATATATTTAAAAATCCATTTATTTTATTAAATAAATTCCTTATAAATTTCTATATATAATTCAAATAAAATATTTAAAACAAATTTAAATATTCAGAATTAAATAGCTTAAAAATCCGGGTCGTTACAATATGCTCACAACTATCAAGCCAATCCTGAACTACTGTAGTTGATTCCATTTCGTGGAACGGCTTCCCACCAAGACTAGTGTAGTCCTTACAGAGCTTAGCAAAATCGGCCCTAAGCGCCTGCACCGTTGCACCGCCACCATTGCAGCATTAGGAGCTGCCCTCTAAACATCACTAAGCATCTCTCTCAGGAAGTCAGTGAACATCGTCCTCATATCAGGATCATTCCTATTATTTGCTCCTGAGCCAGTATTCCTCGTATATTGGCTCATCGTTCAATCTATAAGGAGAAAATGATTAACCATCTCTTCAGTGGTGCTAGTGCAGTGCGACTCCATCCTTAGATATACGAATAATATATATATATATATCTTCTAAAAACCAAAATATCACAAATACGCGATCTCATATACATACTATCTCTCCCTGGTGTCTTTCCCTAGGTTAACTATGCAACCTAGAGCTCTGATGTGACGGCCCGCCCCGCATCAGCCAACATTTCCTATGAAAGTGTGTTGTGCCAATGCCCGATTAGCACGGGACGCTCGCCAAAGAAAGGAAAAGAAAGGAATTTGAACTAACAAGGAACCTGTAGAATGTATCACAGCACATGGGATAAAATATAATAATAACATAACTTTGACATAGAACAGGCGAGACAGTGCATAAGTTGAAAACTAAACCATCATAGCAGCAGAAATCCAAAATACAGCTTATCATCCAAACCAACATTATTACAACTTTGAAATACTGTCTCTAAAGAAAAAGAAAGAGGTACACTACTAGTGCCCAAAGTAGTGACCAACAACAACACAGGGAGATTATATATATATATATATATATATATATATATATATCATATGTGGAAGCCTCCTGCTCGTCTCCGGTACAGCTACTCGTGCATAATCGCCTGATCTGTCTCTAGTCTGCCCGTTTAAGAGCACCCAGAGTAATAAGAAGAGACATAAAACTCTGGGTCAGACAAAAGTCTGGTATGAGCGATAAGAGCAAAACAGAACAATAACAGGTATACATAACCATACCTGAACCTGCAACCAAAGAGTTAGCACAACGGGATGTACAATACTCTAAGGTGATACTAACACATGGTGTGAAAAATAATGGGTAGGGGGTGTGCATGTCATGGTGATAGAAAAACATCAACAGAGCAATCATCCTCACACCTCTCACTCAGTGCGTAAAGCATACAATATCTACCACTTTGATCACCTAATTCTTTGTTACGATCACTCTGCCCCCATGGAGTCATGACGGCTCCACTACACCACTAATACTTTGCTATGTCCACTCTGCCCCCACGGAGTCATAACAACTCCACCGCACTGGCTCATAACCCTGCTACGATCACTTTGCCCCATGGAGTCATAACAACCCCACTACACTGATCCATAGCCACTAATCCGTCTCCGTGGTAAGTCAAAGCTATAGACATCAATAACCCCTTTGCACACGTCCCGCAGCAAAGTCCAATTCATGAAGTTAACTCGTTGGTTCCCATCTGGATCCTGAGTTCTACTTCCTATTTGGAATTCCTTTACATCTCGCGTTTTGTTCGAACTGGAGTTGGTCTTCAGAAGAGTCGTCACATAGTAGTAGTAGGGCTCAAACTCGGTTCAGTTCGGTCCGTGGTCATTGGTTCGGTTCGTGTAACAACCCGGGAAATCTGAACCAATTTAAAATTTTAATTCGGCTATTTAAGTGGATTCTGAACATTTAAAATAAATTATTTTAAATAATAAAGGTCAAAAGTATATTTGAATCGATGTTTGGAAATAAATATATTTATTTTAAATATAAAAAAGGCCTGAAATGGCGCGGCAGTTTGAAAATTTGAATTCAAACTTTGACTGACTGTACCGGGTGCAAAATAAAATGGATTTTAGCGAAACCAAAAATATTTAAATCTGTTTATGAATATCTTTCTAACGAATCTGAAAAATCGAAGTTTCATAGCGGGAATCAAAAGTTATAGCCAAATGAATTTTCAGAAAGGTCGCTAGACCTCTATTTTCGACGAAACCACTTTTGTTTGATCCGGGATGTCAAATTATTGCTAGGTTTCAAATCCCATAATTTTTGAAATTAATATGTGAGTGTGGCGAAGGAAAACGTGTTTGGTTGATTTCAGGTTAATCGGATCGACTAGAAAAAAGCCATTTTTCAAACAGACTCAGAATTCGACGAAACTAATTTTGTTGGGACCGTATCATCAAAACATAGCTAGATTAATTTTTCTGGAATTTTTGGGATCAGTTTGGGGCCCTGGCAAATTGAAATGTACGTTCACATCAAATATTGAATGTTTTATATTTTAATTTGAAGGTAAACTGACTGAAACTGTCGAATGGACCTACGAAACATATCCCATTGTGTTCGGAATGAGGGTATTTAGCTAGGGATGATAGTCGCTGGGTTTGGATTGGAGTTCGTATGTGGTAAGGGGTATTTTTGGGATTTTAAAAATAAAAAAATATGGGCCAATCATTTCACTTCTCTCCCTGATTTTCCTCTCGACGACAGCGGAAATCCATTCAATCCTTCCCAGCCCGATTCCTCTCAAACCACTCCACGAAATCACTCCACCAAGTTGAAGATTTTGAAGAACATCACGAGAGCTTCAAATCAAGATCAGGATTGTATTTTTTCGTTGAGGGTTCGTCGAGATCTGACGCTGTGAAGTCGGGGACATCAAACCGCCGAATGAATGAAATAAATGGTTTGAACGATAAAAATAACATTTTTATCGAATGAATGAAATGAAATGGTTAGAATGATAAAAATAACATTTTTATTGTATGTACGAAGTATAGAAAAATATTCATTTTTGAAATAAATTTTTTTATAAATAAAAATCACATTTTTATAATATATATGAATTTCTAAAAATCTTCATTTTTGAAATAAATTGTTTTACAAATAAAAATCACATTTTTAGAATATATATGAATTGCTAAAAATCTTCATTTTCAAAATAAATTGTTTTAACAATAAAAATCACATTTTTATCATCTATATGAAGTATATAAAATAATTGTGTTTGAAATAAATTGTTTTACAAATAAAAATCACATTTTATAATATATATATATATATATATGAATTGCTAGAAATCTTCATTTTTGAAATAAATTGTTTTACAAATAAAAATCACATTTTTATAATATATATGAATTGCTAAAAATCTTCATTTTTGAAATAAATTGTTTTACAAATAAAATAATATTTTTATAATATATATGAATTGCTAAAAATCTTCATTTTTGAAATAAATTTTTTTACAAATAAAAATCACATTTTTATAATATATATGAATTGCTAAAAATCTTCATTTTTTAAATAAATTGTTTTACAAATAAAAATCACATTTTTAGAATATATGAATTGCTAAAAATCTTCATTTTTGAAATAAATTGTTTTAGCAATAAAAATCACATTTTTATCATCTATATGAAGTATATAAAATATTCGTGTTTGAAATAAATTGTTTAGACCAAAAAAATAAAAATTTTATGATATACTTGAAGGGTTAAAAATAGTCATGTGTTGAAATAAATATCTGTTGGATAAAAATATCATTTTTATCACATATATGATATGAAATGTTTTGAAATCGAAGAACGAGTTATATTTTTGTGTATATATATAATTAAAATAAATCGAATAACGAAGCTGCAGTTCGTATTTTGAAATCGTGATTTCGAACGATTATTGCGGGAGATCCGACTATCGAATTTTCCCGAAACCAAAATCGTTGGGTTCGCTTTGGAAATGTCTTTCCAACGACGCCAACTTTGCAAAGATCCAACGGTTGGATTGTCTAGAATGCTTAATTCAAATCTGAATGAAAACTATGCCAGAATCGATTATATATATATAATTAAAATAAATCGAATAACGATGCTACAGTTCGTATCTGGAAATCGTAACTTCAAACGGTTGTACCGGGAGATTAGACTGTTGGATTTTCCCAAAACTGGAACCGTTGGATTCGTTTTGAAAAGATCTTTCCAATGATATAAAATTTGTAAAGATCCAATGGTTGGATTTTCAGATATGTGTAAATCAAATCTGAAGAAAAACAGCGCCACGGCCGTGTTATGGCATGAAGCGTCGTTTGAATAAATTGGCTATTTTTAAATGAATAAAAATAGCTATAAATCGTTATAAAACATTATAAACGATATAGAATGGAAATAAACTGAATTTACTTGGTTTATTGGATATTTGATGGTTAAATGTGTTTGACGTGAAAATTACATTAACAAACTGAATTGTGGATGTCGAATAATTTAACCATTGAAATGAATTGATTTGAAACTCTAAATATACGTGAATTATTTAAAAAGGCCGAGTTAATTCTCATTTCAAATAATTGATCGACGGTTAGAAGTCGAAGATATGAAGATGGTGCAAGACCGATGATCTTCACACTGAATGGACGGCTATTGATGCCTCTGATGGGAGTTGCTGCCCTGACGGGGTCACAGTGGTGGTTGTGCGGACGTACGTGTTGATCTTTCGGATGTGCGAGGTATAAGGTGCCTCCGTTTTCGTTCAAACCCAGAACGGACTTGTAAATGGATGTGTGTCTGACGTTGTATATTGACAACGTGGCATGTAGAGATGCTGTGATCAAAGCTTTTGTTGAAAAGCAAAGCTTTGTGGTTGATGGTCAAAGCACGGCTTTAAATAGCTAGCTTTGTGTTTAGCGTTGTTTCGTGAGCCTTACACCTCGGTATGAGCCAGAAACGGGAGAGGACCTCAGGGAGGACCTGCTTTTCTTTCTAGCTAGGAGTGGTGTTTTGGGTTTTACACGCCCGACATTTTACTTATGTGGATGATGGATAGCGAGGCGCCTCGGTTATATCGGTCGCTCCTGGGCCGATGGTTTGGTCGGTATATGACCAGTTACATCCCATAGGGTGGGGAAACGCAGTGTTCAAGCATTTTAATCCACTCTATGTGGACTGGCCCTGACGATCCGAGGGTCGATGTGCTCTGACCCTGAGACTCGGGCTAGACAGTCTCGAAGCGGTAAGGACATCCCTTGACTTGGTTCATGATGGAAATCCAATTTCCAAATATGACATCGTGCGGTTTTGATTGTATACCTATATATGGCGACATGGTATATGGTACCCATGTCATCTATGATTGATACTTATGATTGAAATTGTTTTTGAAACATATAAACGCTAGTGATAATATCAAATGCTTTTGTTTTATTCGTATCAAGCATATTTTGGCCATTATAAGGGAAAACTCTATCCTCCAGTTTGCGTTGCATTGTGTGATGGGAACTAAGTCTTATAATGGCTTCATTTTTATAAAAAGCATTGCGATGCTTAAAAGATTTACTTGTTTTAAAGCACTGGAAATCCAATGGAGTAAACTCGTTCCGCGTTAGCGTCGTGGTCCTGTGATTGGCCTTATAGTAAAGTATGTTAAGTAGATTTCTCACACCAGTCCCATGACTGACTCGTAGTTTATTTCACTTGCAAACTCGAGTGCCCCTATTTCTACACGGGCAGCCTTGTATTCAGGTTTTAGCAGGCTCTTTCTGGATAGAAATGGAGCTGAAGATGGATTCTATCATTTATCACTTTTTATGCTGTTCAGCTCCTGTTGTACATATTATGTTTTGATTTCCGCTGTAGACATTTATGTAAAGCTAAACTGTATTTTGTACTAAGTATGATCCTATATATTGTGTAACTCTGATGATTATGTTTATCCAGTGTATTCTATTGTACATTAGCTGGTGTATTTATTTATTTCTGTTTTACTGTTATCTTTTTATGTGTTATATTCCAAAGATTACCCTTGCCACCGTGGAACGGGGTTTGGCGTCGTCTCAACGTGGTATCAGAGCTTTGGTTAAGCTTAGTTCTGGAATATAACATATTAACGATCTCGTCAGAAATAGAACCAGTAGTGTTCTAGGATGAATCACTCATCTCAGATAGGATCAGTAATATCCTAGAATGAGTGTAGCAGAATGAAACACCCCCTGGTAGATGCATATACATTTAAATATATGTCTCTATGCTTTAAAATACCTTTTCTATTGGCCTGACACTTTGCCTGCTATTTGCAGACATAGAAAAATGAGTGGCAGAAGCAGAAGAAATAATCCTATGGTTCAATAAGCTAATGAGCCAGTTGTGCTCCCTCAGCCAAGATTTGAAATAGAAGCTCTATTCAAAAGATATCGAAATCTGGGTGGAGTACCATTCTCGGGCTATGAATCTATTATTCAAACTCAAGCTTGGATGCGTTCTGCTGAAAGAATATTTGAAGGTTTCAAGCTGAGGGATGATCAAAAAAGATTACTAGCATCTTGGGCGCTCAAAGACGAAGCGTTAATCTAGTGGGAAACTATCATTAAAGATAATCCAGAAGGTGATATCACCTGGGATAGATTCAAAGAAATTTTCAATAAGATATTTATTCCTCTAGAAGCAATTGAGAGGTTAAGTAATGAATTCTACTATCTGATACAAGGAGATATGACCATTCCAGAATATCACAAGAAATTCAATGAACTTTCTCGTTTTGCCCAGCATCTAATTCAAAATCCAAAGATGAAGAATCTAAGATTTATTAACGGGCTCCAAAGAAAGTATCAAAGTAATGTAATTGCACATGTGCAACAATCTTTCTCTGAAATGATATATATGGCTTACCAGTATGAAAATCTAGATAAGCAGGGTCTTTTGGTCGATGAAGAGGAATGTAGTTCTAGCAACAAAAGGAAATTCGAAACTGATAGCCCGGAGACAAGTACACAACCGGAGGCCAGTACGATGTCTGGGGTCAGCAAGAAGCCTAAAGTCAATAGGAAAAAGGTTAAATCAGAAAAAGAACCAGTAACGATGGCCACATGAAATAACTGCAATAAGCAAGGGCATTTGACTAGGAATTGTAAACCCTTAAAAATGCAGAAGAAGAAAGGATCAAAATCCAATCGAAAGCAGAAGAAGAAGGGGTTTAAACCCGGTAATCAGTTTCAAGAGAACAGAAAATGTGATCAATGCCATCGGACTGGCCGTCTTGCGAAGGATTGCCAGTTATTAAAGAAATCCGAAAAGGTACATATAAATGAAGTAGCAGAAACTTCTGAGCCCTCAGCTAGTCAGGGAAGGCCAGATGTTTTAGAAGGCACGCTTACTGTCAAGGATATTTCAATTAAAGTTCTGTTTGATACAGGTGCATTGCAAAGCTTTGTGGCAAAGAATGCGGTTAAGAAACTGGATTTGAATTTGAGAAAACTCAAAACACCCATGACTGTCAATAATCCGGTTAGGGGTTCCCTCGACCTTAGTTGGGTTTGTGGGGTGCCTGACTCTTTTTCCCGTTATCGGTTCCCTACCATCGCGATCGTTATGAATTTTACCGAATTTGATCTTATTTTGGGATTGGATTGGTTAACCAAATATGAAGCTGAGGTTAAATGCACCGACAGAGTCGTAAGGGCGAAGATTAAATCAGGCAATTATATAACCATTCCATGTGAGGGCCCGAATTCTGATAGAAAAGATTTTTGGTCAGCTTTGGATGTCTCTCCTGCTCAAATAGAACCTGTTCCTGTCGTTACGGAGAATATTCCGGTCGACATATAAAATATTCCAGTTGTCAAAAACTATGCGGATGTGTTCGAAGAAGTTGTTAGCTTACCTCCGCGTAGAGAAATTGATTTCAAAATCTCTTTGGTTCCGAATGCAAGGCCAGTAGTTCACGCTATTCGAAGAATGACCTCGAAGGAGAAAGAAGAGTTAGACAGTCAATCTCGACAGCTTTTATGGAAGGGTCTGATCTGACCTAATTTCTATGATTGGGGTGCAGCAGTGGTATTTTTCCCAAAATCAGACGGTACTCTTAGACTATGTGTGGATTATCGTGACTTGAATAAGCAGACGTTGAAGAACAAATATCCATTGCCGCGGATTGATGATTTGTTGGATCGATTGAATAGCCCACAAGTATTTTCATGAATGGGCCTAGCTACAGGTTTCCATCAGCTTCGTATTGCTGAAGATTGTGTTCCTTTGACAGCATTCAGAGGTCCAAAATTATTCTATGAGTGGTTAGTAATGTCGTTCGGCTTATGTAACGCTCCAGCTTATTTCGTCGATCTAATGAACCGGGTATTCAGAGAAATATTGAATAAATTTGTTTTGGTTTTCATTGATGATATTTTGATCTTCTCTAAGTCAGAAAGCGAGCATGAAAAACATTTGGAACAAGTGTTAGAGATTCTGAGAAAGAATGTTTTAAAAGCCAAATTTTCCAAATGTATATTCTGGCAAGAAAAGATAAAATTTCTTGGCCATGTCGTGTCAAAGGAAGGAATTTTAGTAGATCCCAGTAAAATCACTGCTATTCAGAATTGGAAACAACCTCATACTCCCACAGAAGTCCAAAGTTTTCTCGGATTGGCCAGTAATTATCGGAAGTTCATTAAGAATTTTTCGAAGATATCCAGTCCCTTAACAAAGCATACTAAGAAACATTCGAGATTCAACTGGACTCCCGAATGTGAGGCAGCTTTCCAAGAGCTGAAGTTAAAATTGATGACTGCTCCAGTGCTCACAATTATTGATGGCAATCAATACTTGAAAGTCTGGACCAATGCTTTTAAAGAAGGCCTTGACGTAGTGTTAATGCAAAGAGGCCAAGTAGTTGCTTATGCTAGCCGTCAATTGAACCCACATGAGAAGAATTATGCAACTCACGATCTTGAATTGCTAGCCATCGTGTTTGCTATGAAAATCTGGAGGCATTATCTATTGGGTGAGAAATTTGAATTATACACTGATCATCAATCACTGAAGTATTTATTCACCTAGAAAGATTTGAATATGAGGCAACAACGTTGGTTAGAATTTCTCGCAGCATATGATCTTGATATTTTATATACTCCAGAGAAAGCCAATGTTGTGGCTGATGCGCTCAACAGGAAGAATGTAATTATCGCCAGTATTATCATCATGCCTTCGTTGATTGATAACATATCTGCTCTCCAAAAGGATGATCACTTCATTCAGAAAATCAAAGAGAGAATTCAGAAAGGTGAGCCCTCGAGTTTTCAAATTGATAATGATGGGATTCTGAGGTTGAAAGGCTGAATATGCGTTCCAAACATTCCTGAACTCCGGAGGGAAGTATTGGATGAATTTCACAAAGCCAAACTTATATCCATCCAGGAGTGAGCAAGATGTATAATGATATCAAACACACTTTCTAGTGGAGGTCGATGAAACGAGACATCTCCTTATATGTTAGCCAGTGTTCTACTTGTCAACAAGTCAAGAGCGATCAACAGAAACTCACTGGATTGTTGCAACCATTGGAAATTCCAGGTGGGAAGTAGGAACAGATTTCTATGGATTTCATAGATGGTTTGCCCAGAACCAGGAAGGGAAATGACAGTATTTGGGTGATCATAGATCGCCTCATGAAGACCGCCCATTTCATACCTGTCAGATCGAATAGAACTGCTCAGAGTCTGGCGCAGATTTATTTTAGAGAAATTGTTAAACTTCATGGAGTCCCCATGAGCATCATTAGTGATTGTGACCCGATTTTTGCTAGTAAATTCTAGGAAGCATTCCAAGCAGAATTGGGAATGAAACTGAACTTGAGCACCGCTTATCATCCCCAAACAGATGGTCAAACTGAGAGGGTGAATCGTATACTAAAAGATTTATTGCAGGCTTGTGTTATTGATTTTGGCGGATCATGGGAAGACCATTTGCATTTGGCTGAGTTCTCATACAACAATAGCTACCAAGCGAGCCTGACAATGTCACCATTCGAAGCATTGTATGGTAGACCGTGCAGATCTCCTTCTTGTTGGGTAGAACCTGGTAATAGACTCGTATTGGGACCCGATATGATTCGCGAATCTGCAGACAAAGTCGATTTCGTTAAGAAACGATTACTAGCCGCTCAAAGCCGACAAAAGAGCTACACAGATAAGAAAAGAAGAGATTTATCATTCGCTGTTGGCGACTATGTGTATTGTAACACCCCATGTCCATTAATGTCACTCACAAAGGGAATGCATTAACTTCTATGGAGCGTTTTAAGTGAGTATAGAACAGAAACTTAACAACAAGACAGATATAAACAGTACTTGAAAAATTAAAAACTTTATTTCATTGCAGCGGAAAATACATATGTTTGATAACATCATCAAAACCAGAGCCAAGTACATAATATCCATCTTGAGTAAATCAAAGTACATAAATTGAAAGACATAATCCCCAATACAAAATAGCCATAAATAAAAGAGAGGCTGAACTTTACTTCAGCGATCCAAGCAATCTTCTAAAAGTAAGAAGCACAGTTGTCAAAAATCAAGCTCCACGGGTGCTAGTTCCAAACTGAGCACCTGAGGGGGAAAGGAAGAAAAGAGGAGGAAACAAAGGGGGTCAGACATAAAGTCTGGCAAGTGCGATAACTTTAACAATATAATCGCCAAAGTAACTAGGCTAAGGCATAAGTTGGAAAATCAGGAAATGACCATGAACCATTGAGTATGGCAGAGCAAACAAGGAAACAAGATGAACAACGATATCGTTAAAGCGCACCTAACCCACTATAAGATAATTACTAAACTACACCCACACTATGAGATAATTGCTATACTGCACCACCACTAGTATACTGCA
>JASFAX010002109.1:25000-47388 GCA_030737875.1 Allium sativum
AATAAATTTCAAAACCCCTCCCCGTACAAAGGAGATTATGGTGAAATTTTTCGAAAATTTAGGGTGTTAGCCAAATTTTTGAAGAATTAGAAAATTCTTAAAAACTGAAAAGTTGAAGAAGGAAAGCCATAATGAAAGCTGAGTTGGTTAATTAAACAACTTTCGAGTTCGTTCCTTTTCGAGGACGAAATTTTTTTAAGTGGAGGAGATTGTAACAACCCGGGAAAGCTGAACCAATTTAAAAATTTTAATTTGGCTATTTTAGTGGATTTTGAATATTTAAAATAAATTATTTTAAATAATAAAGGTCAAAAGTATATTTGAATCGATGTTTGGAAATAAATATATTTATTTTACATATAAAACAAGGCCTGAAATGGCGCGGCAGTTTGAAAATTTGAATTCAAACTTTTACTGACTGTACTAGGTGCAAAATAAAACGGATTTTAGCAAAACCAAAAATATTTAAATCTATTTATGAATATCTTTCTAATGAATATGAAAAATCAAAGTTTTCATAGCGGGAATCAAAAGTTATGGCCAAATGAATTTTCAGAAAGGTCGCTATAGAGTATATATAGCCCTTGAAAATAGACATTTTGCAAACGACATCTATTTTCGACAAAACCACTTTTGTTGGATCCGAGATGCCAAATTATTGCTAGGTTCCAAATCCCATAATTTTTGAAGTTAATATGTGAGCATGGAGAAGGAAAATGTGTTTGGTTGATTTCAGTTAAATCGGATCGACCAGAAAATGGCCATTTTTCAAACGGTCTCAGAATTTGACGAAACTAGTTTTGTTGGGATCGTATCGTCAAAACATAGCTAGATAATTTTTTTGGAATTTTTGGGATCAGTTTGTGGCCCCAGCAAATTGAAATGTGCATTCAAATCAAATATTGAATGTTTTATAATTTAATTGGGTGCATTTTTTACAGGTCCTTATTAACTTTCTAAATAAGAAAAAAACCCGCTGGTGAAAAGAATTCATAAAACATCCCTATTTTTGAACTTGCGCTCTAAATATTCCAGAAATACCCTAACGAACGTTCAAAACTACAAAAAATCAGTCAATCAATTAAACAGTCAAATCCTTCCTTTAATCTCTCCCAAAATCCCTACCTGGACGATTCGAGAAAACCCTAACTCACTAAATCGAGTATCAAAATATAAAGCCGCCGCTCATCAGGTTTTTCAAGATCGTCCCTATTTGCTTCAAATTTGCAGACGTTGACAGCATATTAGAAGAAATGGCAAAAAGAAAGGTATACATCTAAATTTTTTGTTTCGTTTTCGACTATAGATGATATCCTCGTCTATGATACTGTAGTAATACTAAATCAAACATTGCGATTTTGTTGTTGGTGGTCGAAATAAATAGTCATGAATTTGTATGTAATATTTGCATAATTGTATGATTTTTTTTTGCTTTTGATCTGCGAGATTGTTTACAATTATGCGTAATAAATGTTTGAATGCATGTATTCGTAATATATGCACGCAGAAATGTTGAAATTAAGAAGGCTTGCATACTAGTATGCATATTTACGAAATGGTTGAAGATTTAAAATATTAACTTGCAACAAAACAGGACGAGGAAGATGAACATATTAAAAAAAAGGATAAATATTGTAATAGAAAGATGAACATATTGAAAATTCTTGTATAATTTGAAATAATTGTTTTGCCTCGTTATATATTGTACACAAATATTGCAGTTATTCGAGATTGCTGGGAAATAATGTATACTTTATAATATTAACTTCATAGTGTAGTGAAAGTTTAATGTTTATTTGCATATTTGTGTGATGCTATTATCAATGATAGTACGTTTGTTTGCATATGTATGTAATAATTGCGAACTTGCGATCATTTTTTCTAAATATTAGCACAAATGTGTGATAGTACTACATATGTATGACTTGTCCGTTATAATTAGTAATAATTTTGCACATTTGTGTTGTAATATTAGGTTTAGTTGCACTTGTTTCTACCTGAAATTAACAAATTTGGAAATTATTTATGTTTGTTAAGAATACAAGCATTCAATGGTGCCTTTAGTCAGAATACTTGCGTTGTAATATGCGTATATTTTGAAAAGGTTGAAACATTATGTGATTAAATTTCTCTTTCATGTGACAGAGACCGTTGGTTATTTCTAATGCTGAAAAAGAGAAAGCTTTAGTAGTTTCTAAGCAGCCATCTAAAGCAGACTAATTGGTAAAGGAGAGAAAAATTGAAGATGTAAGAAAGATTCCTAAAAAGGATGGTTTTTATAGGAATAATCTAAAAGCTTTCATAGAATTGATTGAGAAGCTGAAGAAAGATGAATTGTATTCACATCAGCATTCTCTTTTCCTTGAGAAGTTGCCATTGAGTGGTTTCATTGACATGATAATTGATGGCGTAATCTCCCATGCTGAAGCTGTTAAAAATTCAACAACCCTAGATGTGATTATCAAGAGTTATAAAAAGGATATGAAGTATTTTCAGTTTGGAGATTTATTGCTCACTTTTACGGAATAAGATGTTGGGAATCTGTTAGGTGCTCCTGTCCATGGAGAATTGGTTAAAACAAGTGGACATTTAAAAAAGGATGACAGAGACGATAAAGAGTTCAAGGATTTTGTAGAAAGACATTTTAAAGGAGAAGCTACGATCATCAAGAAAAATATTAAAAGAGAAATTTTAGTGACAATTAAAGATAAGTCAGACGTAGCATGCTTTGATACTGTAAAGCTTTTGCTTCTATATGTAGTTGCAACATTCCTTGTATCCACGCCAAAATACTCCTTACCATGGACTTTGGTACCATATTATGTTTGTGAGAAGAAGATGAGTGTAATATCTTGGCCAAAAACTATCCATCACCATCTAATCAGCCAAGTTGAAAAATATTATGAGGCACCACGCAAAATTACTGGTTGTGTGATGCTGTTTTTGGTAATAATTTCATATTTGTTATTTAATTTTTGTCGAAGATTATTTTACAAGTTATATAATTTTTTTTTATTATGCAGTGGTGGGTGTGTGAGAAAACTTATATTCTGCCAATATCAAAACCGGAGTTCAATAAAGATGTTTTTCCAAGAGCAGGAAAGTGGGATATTAAATTGTTAAAGTCAGCGATGCTACTGGATATAAAATACAACCATGTAAGTCTCATGTGAATCGAAACATGTATATTTGTTGAAGTAAGCATAATTAATACCTATAAAAATGTATGACAGTATGTGCTTGTTATTTTGGTACTAAGTAAAATATTTACGTTCTTGTATTCAATAATTAGCAATATCTGCATAACTCTGTACAGATTAAAAGAATAGTTGCGTCAATGTATAATGGTTTTGAAAATAAATGCATGATTTTATGCAGTAAATAATTTTTTTTTGTATGCACGAACTCACAATATTAACATGTAAGTGATTAAATATTTTCAATTTTATTGTGTTTGCAATTATGTTGTAAAGCTGAATCTTATATATTTATCAAAATTATGCAAAGGAGTAGTTGAATATTTGGGTTAATAATTGAATAGTATTTGCATTAATGTATGCTGATATTATGTCTGAAGCTGCAATATTGTTTGTCGTTTTAGGACCCGTTTTGAGAAATTGAACCGTTTCGCAGGAAACTTAATCAAGTAAATGCAAAGAATAATAAATTTTGCATATATTAATGTAAAAAATATAACATTTAAGTTTATGTTTTATTGGAAAATTATTTTTAATATTTGCATAACGAAGTTCAAGTATTTTGTATAATTTAAGATATGTATGCAGGTTTTACGTACACTTGAGTACAACAATGCAAAAACTTGATGTTACATTATATACACAATAATTGTTGGTTGTTGTGTTTACAGGATGTTCAAGGAAAGGAATTAAAGTTGACGAAAAAAGCAGTTGAAAAAGATGAACAACTAGACGCATATTTCAGAAAAAGGATACAGAATTTAAAGGATATGATACCCATATTGAAACAAGATAAAAGGAAGTTAGCAGAAGAAAATACAATGTTAAAAATAAGAATAAAAGAGCTTACCGCTGACACAACATCAGAGAGTGCTAAAGATGAAGATGATGAAAGTAATAAAATTGATGACGATTTGGATGCAGACAATGATCGTGTTGATATAAGTGAAGAAGAGGAAGATCAAGGTCATGATGAAATGAATATCGATGAAGATAATGAGAAAACCGAAAGTGATAAGGAAGTGAACGATGAGAACATTGAACAGATGATGGATAAACAGGTGCAGAAAATTGATAAGAAGGAAAGCAAGAAGAATGAACAGAAGAAGCAGAAGCCGGGGAAAATAGCAATGTTAGTAGATACTAATGAAAAAAATGATGATGGAACAGTTGTTGAAGCTACTGAGGGTATTGACAGTGTAGTCGTTGAAATGGAGATGGAAAAGCATTTGAATTTGGTGGATGAGTTGGTTAGGATGGAAAATGACAGGAGAGCTATAGAAAAAACTGAACATAAAACGAGAGAGAATGAGGACATGGTTTACAGCAAGAATGAGACAGAGCAGGCCAGTTTAAAGGAGAAGCACCACGAGCAGATTGAAACAAGAAAGAGAGTGGTTGAAAATTTTGAAAATTTAAAAAATAAGAATGAGATAGAAAAGGTTATTGTGAATGACCAGAGGGATGAGCAAGGAAAAATGCAAAGGCGAATAAATTTAAGAAGCAGAAAAGGTATGAAATATTTTATTATTTTATCAATGTTCTTGAACTATAGTTTTGAACGTTACGTGGATGATAAATGTGATGGTTTTTGTAGTTGTAGGAAAAGGAAAAAGGAAAGCGGCAGAATTAGTTGAAGTCGAAGATTATGAAAAAGGACCTAGAGATAAGGAAATGCATACGAAAGCTAAACTGAAGATAAGAAATTTTAAGAATGTTCGGAAATTAGAGGAGAGCAAAATCGAAAAATTAGAACAATTTTTCACGCTTGCTAAACTCAGGTAAATGTTTTTCAAAATGTTCAAATTATTTTTTATTTTTTGGTGAATATTAGTTTTGTTTATAAGTAATCTATATTTATAGAAAATCTACATAAATTTATGCATAATTCTGTCAATTTTGCATTCAAGTATACAGATTTTGACATTATATGCTTGCTTTTATGCAGATTTGTAATATATGTTCAATTTTGTATGCATGTATTGGCAATATATGCATTTATGTATCAAGACATAATGCTTGTGTTTGAGTTCATATTGTAGATTTTTAATATTTGCATTCTTGTATGAGGAATTAAGTTATTGTGTCATACTGTTATGCAAATATCCAAAATATGCGAATATAAAGTTAATATACTTGTTGAATATTTTATGCAAATATTATAACTTATTGCAGACAATAATGCAGTAGTTAATTTATTTTACATATGTCAGTACTAATTTGTTTGATAGAAATGATCTAATTGTATTAAATATATTATCAGTAAAAGCACGTACTTGAATGATGAAGATGACATTTGCATTCTTGGTACTACATTGGGTGATCTAATTACTGGAAGATTTATCGATGGACAGGTAATACTTACCTGAAATTAAATTCTTCTGGAGTTAATTCTAAGATAATTTTATATATCTGTAATGAAATATCATGTTTGTAACAATTACAATCTGTTTATTGCAATAGATAATTGACTTTGTTGGAAACAATTTGAAGAAAAACCATCCAGAGATTTTATACTTAAGAACTGCTGCCTCTGTAAGTATTTTTATATTGTTTATGTGCTGAAATTCGTTTTTATAATTACAATTGTCAACTAAATTGATTACAATTACAAGCATTTGTAAACACGAAGTCAGTAGAACAGTTGAAGCATTTTATAGATGAACCGCTTTTAAAAGAATTCCGGCAGTGCAGTAAAATAATGATTCCTATCCACAAAGAAAAACATTTTTCGTTTCTGGAATACGTTAAAGATGGTAGAAGATGGATTCATTATGATTCCAACAAACCTCGTCGGGAAGGAAAACATCAAAAATTAGCAAAAGATATGGTACGTAGTCTGAAAATATTTAGTGAGCAAGTTGTTTGTACCATTCACAACATGTATATATTTAAATGTTTGCGCGTATAAATATATAAATATATATGTGAATTTTTGTTTTTTGTATGTAGATTTTGTACATCAGTGGGTTGATGAAAAAATTAGAGAAGAAAAAATTTCAAGAACCAAAAGATCTTGAAATAGCTAATTGCCCACATCAAGGCCACACGTAAGAAAATAAACTAATTTCATATGCATATAAGTAAACAAGTATTATTAATATATGCATATTAGTATGCAGATAATGCATATATTTTCATTTCAGTATACAAATTACAATTATTTTCGGATATAACATAAATGCTTGCATAAACTTATGCAAAAAGGCTGAATAATTTCAGACTTGTGTGCTGATATTTATTTGAACAAATTGTTAAGTATTTCATACATGTATGCAGATATTGTGAATAATTTCAGATATGAATAAAGGTTTTGTGAATAAATTTTATCAAAGAAAGATTTGATTAGTTATAATTTTCTGCAGCATTGATTGTGGGATGTTTGTTATCAACTTCATGAAACAAAGATGCAAGGGCGAAGAAGTTGTAAAAGATGAAGAAATATTTGGGGCTGATGCTATTAGTAAACAACGTGCTGAGCTGGCGCATGAAATACTCAGCTGCAAACTTTATAGCTGGACTGAGGAGAGTCGGCTAACTCAAAAATGGTTGAAATCAGAATATACCAAATGAACTGACTGAAATGGAAAAAAAATGGTTTTTTAGTTTGATTTCAAAATGTTGACTGATGTTTTGAATTTTGGACCACGTGTAAAAGATTATGGTTTGTTTGAACTGAGTTACTCTGTTATTTTGGGCAGTGAATCAAGTTATTTTAGTCGTACCCGATATATTATGTTGAAACTGTCTTCTGTGGACCTATTCATAGTTAGTTGAATACTCGTCTAGTTGTATTACGTAAAATTAATACTGGAAGAAGAAAATATGTTACAGCATTAGTCATGAGTTCTAATGTAAAATGTAGATACTATTAACCTTAATGCACCAATAATCATGTAAAAAATATTTTTATAAGTACATTATGATTTTTATAACTATGTGGGATTTTTTTTTTAATATTAAATTCTGAATTAACGAACTAGTGTGTCTAACATTTGTGCAATAAAGAAAGAGTTAATTTTTTTTGATTTAGTTGATAAACTCAAATAGTTATGGATTAAATTGGTATAATGAATTAATATTTATAATAGAGCACGTCTGAACATTAAATTATGAATACATTCATACAGATAATTATAATAGTTGCACAAATGTGTGTCAAAATGACTAAAACTGTAGTACATCATTATTTTACGTGAACAAAATTCGTATAGTTATTTACAATGTTTGAATCTTGTTAACAAATTATTCGTTTATGCGAAATAGAAGCAAAGCTCATATCTGTTTTTAATTTAATTGCATAAATATATGCAAGAATACATATAAATTGTATATGTGAATGCAGATAAAAAGAATAATTAAACAAACAGAAGTATTTAACTGAAACAAATGTTAGTAAAACATAATTGACATTAAAAATAATGAACTAAATGCAAAGCAGCTCGTAATAGTTCAGAACAGTAGACAATTTAACCAAGTTTACAATTATTTGTAAAAAAAAACAAGAAAAAAAACAACTTCTCTACTGAAGAACACGTCCTCCTATTGTGACCAAACTTATTGCACACTCCACATCTAGTAGTCTTCGTAAATTCACCTGCTGATTTCAACCTTTTAGAAGAGGAAGGACGACCAGGCATTCTTCTACCTTTTGGAGGAGCTATAATTGCATCTTGAATAGCTACATCTTCGCCCATATAATTTATGACAGGATTGATTGGATGTGAATAGGAGAGTTGAAAATGTCCAGCTTTGAAATAAGATTCAATGTAGTCATAGACACTCAATGTTTCGCAGCTTAAAATACTTCTAACGGCATGAGCACAAGGAAAGCCGCTAATTTGCCAAACATTACATGTACAAGCTCAATTATATGAATCAACAAATTGATGTATTGGAGAATGAACTTCAAAATTATACTCATTGGATTTGATATCAAACCAAGAAGCACCTTCCAAATGTAGACTTCTCAATCGAGTTTCATTAACAGGGCATTACACGCCGTTCCAAGTAGAAGCTACTTCATGACGATCGGACATGAGTTTCATTAACTTCATTCTAATTTTATCTAAACAAGCGGTGATTGGTAAATGTCTTTCCTCCAAAATCCACTTATTAAAACTTTCTGAACAATTAGAAGACATTTCACCGTAACGACAACAAGGGAAGAATGTGTTAGTAAATTTCTCAAATGGAATTCCATTCAAAAAATTTGTTGCGGTCAATCCATCAACATCTCTAAAATTCTTCAAAGCAGCAGTAAAATCAGACAAATTATATGCATAAGCAATTCTTGAAAACGAATCCAACAACATCCTTTTACTTGTTTTGGAAAATTGCGATTTTAAAGCAACTTTTAAATTGTTGGTCAAACGATAAAAACAAGATCCATGAACTGAATTCGGAAACACCCGTGGAATAGCAGCAAGGATACCTGGATGACGATCAGATATAAAAACATAGCTTCTACAATCGTCTTTAAGAAACTCTCTAAGTTGTTCACAAAACCAAATCCAGTTATCTTCATCTTCTCCAGATACAATAGCAATTGCTATAGGGAAAAATCCTGTTATTATAAAAATTAACTTAGTAGTGGATTAAGCGAATTAATATTTTTTTTGAAAAAAAGCTGAATGTGGGCAAGTAACTTAAAAATAATGTAGTAGATGTTATACATGAATTTTTTTTTTGAGAAAAAAAACAAGTAATTACATTACTGTGTTACATAATCAGTATCAGTTGCACAAATTGATGCAGATTTTAAAGATAATTGCATTTGTAGTTGATAATAAGAATAAAAGTTGCTTAACGAGCATACAAACAAAATAGTTGCATGAAATTATGCAAATTTTATTAAAAAATGCATACGAATGTGAATGTTTTTAAAATATTTGTATGATATAGGTACAAATTCTGAAATAATTGTATGCATGTGGGTGTGAATTTTCCCGTATGTCATGCATGTCTTAAAATGAATAAACATAATTGTATTCGTTATTTAGAATACTATAATAAATGGATGCAATTATGTAGAATAATGTCGTATTTGAATGCACATTTTTCAAAAAACAGCATTTCAAACTGTTATATAGTAATAATATTGACAGTTGGAATGGAAAAAAAAATATACTATCAAAGTAAATACCTTCATTTCCATTTTTACCAGTAGCAGCCATTAAACATCCTTGAGCTCTTCCCTTCATAAACGTAGCATCAACAAAAATTAGTGGTCGACAATATTGAAATCCAAATGCACATGCCTCAAATCCAATAAAAACCCTCTCGAATTGTCGTGTAGAATCATTGCTCTCCAAAACAATCGTACTTCCAGGATTAGTAGAAATAACTGCATCACAATAAGACTGCAAATGATGGTAGGACATTACGTCACTACCATGTAAATCATCTAGTGCCAATTTCTTTCCACTATATGCGTAATAATACTTCAAAATGGCATTATACTCTGTTTGGAACATGTTCATAATTCCCTTTGTCTTCATTAAAGGATTTGCATGAATATGATCACAAACCAAAAGCTTAATCAATTTACTGGATATAACAGGATTATTAATATCATGAATTCCAGCACCACAATTATGTTCCGGTTGTAATCTCTTTACAACAAAATATCCTGGAAGACTAAACTTGAGTGAAGCATGAATCCTGAAACAACAATTTTTTTAGAGCAAACAGCAGTAACTCTTTCCTTATCATTCTTAAGCAAATTGAGCTTATATCCAGTTTTCATACTGTACATCATCAAATAAAGTCTAAATTCGGTGACACCTCCTTTAAATTGTTGACCAACACCAGAGAAAATAGATTGGTTCAAATCAGTTTTCAATAGTTGCTTAAATTGGTTGTTCGACTCATTGGTGCTACCAAAAGAGGAATCACCAACTAAAGAAGAATTACTATCAGGAGCAACTGAAGAATTACTTCGATTAACATCAACAAAAAAAACCAAGTAATCTTCACGATAATGTGCAGCCAGTAAAAGAATGGATTGTAGATCAGAATTACTTTCAATATTTCTTCGTAAACCATCTCTAATGTGATAGAAGTTCAACGACAATGGACTTAATTCAATCCATTTACCACAGACAGCATCTATAACAGTAGCATCTGTACTATCAAAATAAAGATGAATAGAACAACTATCATTCCCATACTTCAGCAGCACCAACACACCAATATTTGAAGGACCACTAGGGGGAAAATAAAAATTAATCAGCCACATCATCTACAGTAAAAAAAATAGAGTTGTAAAAAACAAAGGGAACAATTAAATGCATACAAAGAATCAAAAAACATTAATAACTGCATATATATCTGCAAAAAATCCTTATATTTTGGAAGGTTTAATTTTTTTTTAAAAAAAAAACCTGAACACATGTACATGCATAAATTAACCCAGTAGAATTAGAATCATGCTACCAATAAAAAGACAAGTAAAAAAAACAGAAATTTAAGTAGTTTGCATAATTATGTACAGAAAAATTTCATACATACACATAAGTTTCCTGAGTACATCAAAACAAACGTAATATACCAATATTTGCATTTATGTATGCTCGTATATACACTATATGCATACTTTTATACATGTGACAAGAACAGATGAAGTGAAAATTTGACAGATTTATATATAATACTGTACAACCATCAACAAAAAATGAAACTTCATAAAATATTTAAATTACACATCAGTAAAACTAGAAAATTACGTTAATAAAAACTATTGACTCAAAAAAAAAAACAGATCAAACAATGAAAAACAGCAAATAAATTTAAAAAAAATAAACGCATATTTTACCTGAATGAAGACGAAGCCATGTAATACACAATCGTTGAATCAAAAAAATCAGTGTAAAAAAAGACAATAAATTTCAATAGGAAATGAACGGAAGTATAAGCTCAGGAAAAAATGCCAGCCGCCATTAGCAGTAGTAAAATGTGGAAGAAGAAACTTAATCATGAAATATCTCTGTAATCGCAATTTCTGCAAATTAGCTGTTAATTAAGGAATGTTATAAATCGCGATAGTGAAAAAAAACACTATGATGAGATCCGCATGTTCAGCGCGATATTAAAAATGGGCAAATTAGTCACTAATAGGGGATTAATTTAAAAAGAAGGATGTAATTTAAAGTATTCTATAGGGGAGGATGTGAGCTTAATTAAGATTAATTCTAAGGATGTGAGCCTAATTTTCACATTTTAATTTGAAGGTAAACTAACTGAAACAGTCGAATGGGCCTACGAAACATATCTCGCTGTGTTCGGAATGGAGGTATTTAGCTAGGGACGACAACCGTTGGGTTTGGATTGGAGTTCATATGTGATAAGGGTTTTTTTTGGGATTTTAAAAATATGTAAATAAAAAAATATATGAGCCAATCATTTCACTTCTCTCTCCCCGATTTTCCTCTCGACGACGGCGGAAAGCCATTCAATCCTTCCCAGCCCGATTCCTCTCAAACCACTCCACGAAATCCCTCCACCCAATTGAAGATTTTGAAGAACATCACGAGAGCTTCAAATCAAGACGAGGATTGTATTTTTTCGTTGAGGGTTCGTTGAGATCTGACGCTGTGAAGTCGGGGACTTCAAAACGTCGCCGCTACAGGTGATCAAACGCCACCGCACCCCCTTGCGCGCCTACGCCTTTCCAAGCTATCCAAGGTAGCGTTGGTCGATCGTCACCAAACTCAATGGATTGAACGAAAAATGAGACCCTAGTTTTGAACAATTTCAGAGAAGGTACGGCTGTTTTTAATTTAACTGATTATAGCACTTTAAAGCGCTACGGTTTATGATTTTACAATGAAAATCATATCATTTTCATATGTTGACGAAATCCAGTGAAATTAGAGACATTGGACTCCTGTAGATGTCTTCTACATTTTAGAAGAGACCGGATATTTTTCTGAGCCTTCTACAATTTTTGGTGGAGTGGAACCCAATGTGAGATTTCTGATTTATAAACGATATGAAAATGACAATGTATAAATTATATAGTCAATGTATGAGTTATATAAGCGTTGTACACCTCATGTATAAGCGTTGTTTGTACACCTCATGTATAAGCGTTGTATAAGTTGTATGTTCGATGTATAAGTTATGTATGCGTTGTAGAAATCATATATGCGTTGAATGATATTGAAATGAAATCGAAATATATTTATATATGAATACATGTATATATATATATATGTATATGTAATCCCCTCGTCCACAGACCACGGACAATATATATTGGTTGTGATATTGTTTGGATTTGGTTGATGTGAAATTTGGTGAATATAATGAATGGTTGATTGGAAATGATTGATTGTGGTTGAAATCCCAATAGGATTAGTATATGGGAAAATTCGTCTGCGTACGAACTAGATATTGAAATCCCCATTGTAAAAAGCTGCGAGGCTTTAAGGTAGAGCGAGGAGCCGTACTAGGGACGGTGTCGGTTTTAACTACCCTGCCGTTATGCTGCCGAAATTTTCTGAAATATTTCTATGTTTAATTTATCTTCATGTATTGAAATATATTCATGTGATGAATGAAATAAATGGTTTGAACGATAAAAATAACATTTTTATCGAATGAATGAAATAAATGGTTTGAACGATAAAAATAACGTTTTTATCGAATGAATGAAATGAAATGGTTAGAACGATAAAAATAACATTTTTATTGTATGTACGAAGTATAGAAAAATATTCATTTTTGAAATAAATTGTTTTACAAATAAAAATCACATTTTTATAATATATATGAATTGCTAAAAATCTTCACTTTTGAAACAAATTGTTTTACAAATAAAAATCACATTTTTAGAATATATATGAATTGCTAAAAATCTTCATTTTTGAAATAGATTGTTTTAACAATAAAAATTACATTTTTATCATCTATATGAAGTATATAGAATAATCGTGTTTGAAATAAATTTTTGTACAAATAAAAATCACATGTTTATAATATATATGAATTGCTAAAAATCTTCATTTTTGAAATACATTTTTCTACAAATAAAAATCACATTTTTACAATATATATGAATTGTTAAAAATCTTCATTTTTGAAATAAATTGTTTTACAAATAAAAATCACATTTTTATAATATATATGAATTGCTAAAAATCTTCATTTTGAAATAAATTGTTTTACAAATAAAGATCACATTTTTATAATATATATGAAATGCTAAAAATCTTCATTTTTGAAATAAATTGTTCTACAAACAAAAATCACATTTTTAGAATATATATGAATTGCTACAAATCTTCATTTCTGAATTAAATTGTTTTAACAATAAAAATCACATTTTTATCATCTATATGAAGTATATAAAATAATCGTGTTTGAAATAAATTGTTTAGACCATAAAATCACATTTTTATGATATATTTGAAGGGTTAAAAATAGTCATGTATTGAAATAAATATCTGTTGGATAAAAATATCATTTTTATCACATATATGAAATGAAATGTTTTGAAATCAAAAAACGAATTATATATATATAATTAAAATAAATTGAATAACGAAGTTGTAGTTCGTATTTTGAAACCATGATTTCAAACGAATATTGTGGGAGTTCCGACCATCGAATTTTCCCGAAACCGTAATCATTGGGTTCGCTTTGGAAATATCTTTCCAACGGCACCAACTTTGTAAAGATCCAACGGTTGGATTGTCTGGAATGTTTGATTCAAATCTGAATGAAAACAGTGCCAGAATCGATTATATTTATATATATATAAATATAATTAAAATAAATCGAATAACGATGTTGTAGTTCGTATTTGAAAATCATAACTTCAAACGATTGTACCGGGAGATCCGACCATCGGATTTTCCCAAAACTGGAACCGTTGGATTCGCTTTGAAAAGATCTTTCCAATGATATAAAATTTGTAAAGATCCAACGGTTGGATTTTCAGATATGTGTAAATCAAATCAAAAGAAAAATAGCGTCATGGCCGTGTTATGGCCTGAAGCATCGTTTGAATAAATTGTCTATTTTTAAATGAATAAAAATAGCGATAAATCGTTATAAAACATTATAAATGAAATGGAATGGAAATAAACTGAATTTACTCGGTTTATTGGATATTTGATGGTTGAATGTGTTTGACGTGAAAATTACATTAATAAACTGAATTGTGGATGTTGAATAATTTAACCAATGAAATGAACTGATTTGAAAATTCTAAATATACGTGAATTATTTGAAAAGGCCGAGTTAATTCTCATTTCAAATAATTGATCGACGATTAGAAGTCGAAGATATGAAGACAAAGCAAGACCGATGATCTTCACATCGAATGGATGGCTACTGATGCCTTTGATGGGAGTTACTGCCCTAACGGGGTCACAGTGGCGATTGTCCGGACGTACGTGTTGATCGTTCGGATGTGCGAGGTATAAGGTTCCTCCGGTTTCGTTCAGACCCAGAACGGACTTGTAAATGGATGTGTGTCTGATGTTGTATATTGACAACATGGCATGCAGAGATGCTATGATCAAAGCTTTGGTTGAAAAGCAGAGTTTTGTGGTTGATGATCAAATCACGACTTTAAATAGCTAGCTTTGTGTTTAGCGTTGTTACGTGAGCCTCACACCCCGGTATGAGCCAGAAACGGGAGAGGACCTCAGGGAGGACCTGCGTTTCTTTCTAGCTAGAAGTGGTGTTTTGGGTTTTTCACGCCGGGCATTTTACTTATGTGGATGATGGATAGCGAGGCGCCTCGGTTATATCGTTCCCTCCTGGGCCGGTGGTTTGATTTGTACATGAACAGTTTACACCCCAAGGGTGGGTAAACGCAGTGTTCAGGCATTTTAATCCACTCCGTGTGGACCGGCACTGATGATCCAAGGGTCAATGCGCTCTGACCCTGAGACTCGGGCTAGACAGTCTCGAAGCGGTAAGGACGATCCATTGCCTTGGTTCATGATGGAAATCCAATTTCCAAATATGACATCGTGTGGTTTTGATTGTATACCTATATATGACGACAAGATATATGGTACCCATGCCGTCTATGATTAATACTTGTGATTGAAATTGTTTTTGAAACATATAAACACTAGTGATAATATCAAATGCTTTTGTTTTATTCGTATCAAGCATATTTTGGCCATTATAAGGGCAAACTCTATCCTCCGGTTTGCGTTGCATTGTGTGATGGGAATTGTGTCTTATAATGGCTTCATTTTTATAAAAAGCATTGCGATGTTTAAAAGATTTACTTTTTTTAAAGCACTGGCAATCCAATGGAGTAAACCTATTCCGCGTTAGCAGCGTGGTCCTGTGATTGGCCTTATTGTAAAGTATGTTAAGTAAATTTCTCATACCAGTCCCATGACTGACTTTTAGTTTGTTTCACTTGAAAACTCGGGTGCCCCTATTTCTACACGGGCAGCCTTGCATTCAGGTTTTAGCAGGCTCTTTCTGGATAGATATGGAGCTGAAGATGGATTCTATAATTTATCTCTTTTTATGCTGTTCAGCTTCTGTTATACATTTTATGTTTTGATTTCCGCTGAAGACATTTATGTAAAGCTGAACTGTATTTTGTACTAAGTATGATCCTGTATACAGTGTAACTCTGATGATTATGTTTATCTAGTGTATTATATTGTACATTAGCTGGTGTATTTATTTATTTCTGTTCTGTTGTTATCTGTTTATGTGTTATATTCCAAAGATTACCCTTGCCACCGTGGAATAGGGTTTGGGGTTGTCTCAACGTGTTCGGGTCCCCTTCCCTTTGCTAACGCTTCCGTTCGGTTCGGCCATCTCCATCCGGTTCGGTTCGGTGCTTGCAATCCTAGTCCGGCTAGTGCTTTGCTTCTCGGTTCCGTTCGTCTCTCCTGCTCTAACTCGCTTACTTCGATCCAGTAGTGTCCAAAAATTCTGGTCCAATTTGAGCTGACTAAATAACACAAGTCTAACCCATATTGTACTAGAAAACAGAAAACTAATTGAAAGAAAACAGAGGTTGAGAATAGATAAGGTAGAAACTTAGAATATAAGAAGAAGAACATACAACATCTGAGTAAACACGAATCTCACAGCCGAACGAATAAATATATATCATAACATAACTTTGAAATAAAACAGTATTCGTATACAATACCATTATTAGAGTATAACACTTACAACACAGCGGAAATAACAATAGTTGTATAATCCTGAAGCCTCCTGCTCCAGCTCTTCGAGTATTTGTAAATCCCGACTACTTGACTGCCCATACAAAATTGGGCACCCAAGAGTTTAGGGAAAACAAAACAAACAAACTCTGGGTCAGTCATTTGACTGGTGTGAGTAAACTCAAATCATATCGATTTAACTTTCAAAATCCTTTCAAAGAAAGAATAATCGTAAGACCGATCCACACATAAACACGGATGGTTTTTACCTTACGATAACCCAAATCATTTGTAAAACAATATTACTCTGATATTATAATAATGTCTAACACAAGTAATATCAATCTAGTAGAAACACTTGCATCTAATGTTCTATATATAATATACAATCAAAACCGCAAGCTCTTATTTGGGGAATGGATTCCAACTATGACAAGGTATGGATCCATCTTCCGATCAGTGTACTCTAGAAGCAATACACTGGAGTTTAACAAGAACATCTTGCAACTCGGCCACACATGGCCGACCACTCATTTCGCTAGAGTGTATCGAATATATTGTCACCTTACAGTTGGTAAACCAACATAACCATTCTCGGGAGATACAGAATTGAAAGAAGTAACAAATATGAATATTCTCTAGATGATGACAATATACCCTACTTGGTTGCGAATAGCCATGCTGCTTGCCCGATTTCTGTCATTTCCCAATTGATGAGGCTCGAGGTCAAAACGTATCTTTTAACAGATCACTCCTCCATTTACTTTGAATGCCACATCATCGTACCTGTCAAATCACAAATTGATTTCCCCAAAATACCATGGGTATAAGCTAAGAGAAACGAATTCCTCCGCCACCAACGTAAATACATTTGAAACGATCAACTTACATGATCTACTAGATATACTCTGTCAAACATTCGTCCATTCAAGTTGTCCTGGGACTGGACAAACTGAAGGCATTATTCCGTACACCCATCCTAGGCAATCTCTACCTAGGACTTATACAATAGCCCTTGCACTTTACTCCATCTTCAATTTGTCTTCGATCTATTTGATTCGAAACACTAACGCCCATACAAAGCGGTTCTTTGGATAAGAATCCAACTGGTCTCTCTATATTGACGACGGAAAAATGGTCAAAACTTTAATAGTCTGTGATTTAAATATAAAAGAAAAACACGTGTGTAAACAACGATATTATTTCCAGATGGAAATTTTATCGATCAATCATCATTTAACATTTATCTCTTTAGTTCATTAATTTACTTATCTCCTGTTTCCATACATTCTAAATTCTTATTTTCTATTATCAGAAAACATTTCTGATTCTTATTTGGAAAACATTTCCAAAACTCCTTCACTGGATTTAAACCGATGTTTAAATCAAACATCGCCATGCCAACTCAAACCATTTCACTCATTAACTAAATTCACTTAACCATCATTCACTATCAAACCTTACCATTCCTTAGTTAAGAAGGAAGTCAATCAAGTTAGGGTATAATTACCTCTCAGACCTTAACTGAACAACGTTTTAACTTCGAAATAGTCAAAGTTTATCTTTTAAATCTTTAACAAACTTCCTTACGTAACTCTCTTTCGAATAAATCTCTATTCGATAACTCTTTCCTTCGAATAAACTATATTCGATAATCTCTCTTCTTCGAATAACCTATATTCGAATAACTCTATTCAATTAACACTATTCGATTAACTCTTATCGATTTACTCTTATCAATTAACTCCATTTGATTCACTCAAATCTATTAACTCTATTTGATTAACTCTATTGGATTGACTCTATTTGATTTACCCTACTGGATTAACTCTATTCAATTAACTCAAACTAATTTACTCTTATCAATTAACTCTATTTGAATAAACTATATTTGATTAACTCCTTTAACTAATATTCGAGAACTCCTTTCAAATAACTAATATTCGATAACTCCTTTCGAATAACTAATATTCGATAACTCCTTTCGAATAACTAATATTCGATAACTCCTTCGAATAACTAATATTCGATAACTCCTTTCTCTATTCTAATAAACTATATTCGATTAATTCTCTTATTCGAATAACCTTATTCGATAACTCTTTCTTCGAATAAACTATATTCGAATAACTCTAATCCGACTAACTCTAATTCAATTAACTCTATTCGATATAACAAATATTCGACTAACTCTTGTTCGATTAACTCTATTCGAATAACTCTAGTTCGATTTAACTCTAATCGGTTAACTCTAACTGATTAACTCTAACTGGTTAACTCTAACTGATTAACTTTTACTGGTTAACTCTAACTCTAATCGATTAACTCTAACTCTAATCGATTAACTCTAGCTCTAATCGATTAACTCCTCTAACTCATTTTGATTAACACATTTTGATTAACTCCTTTGATTAACTCTACGTCCATATTTAGTTTCAAATATCGATGTTGAAATCGATTCTTACTTCTCTACATAAGTCCCGACTTATATATTCTATTTATCTAATGATAGATATTTTATATAATTTATAAAATATTATTTATATATTAGTCTTCTCAATCTATCGGTTACAACATATTCTATTTAAAATCTTTGCTTTAAACCCATATCATGTTATACCCATGTGCGAAGCACGGGTCTAAACTTTCCTGATGTAAAATTCTATTCATTTGCCATATATTTCCTTATATGCCATTCTTTTTCATTTCCCAATAAATCCCTTTTGTAACTCTATTTATTTTCTAAAATAATTTTTTCCTTTTTATAACTCTATTTATTAATGTTTTACCAATATTTATCTTTCTATTTTGTTTGTAAATGTTTTACAAATATTTCTCTCTCTGTTTTGTTTGTAAATGTTTTTCAAATATTTCTCTTTCTGTTTTATTTGTAAATATTTTACAAATATTTCTCTTTCTGTTTGTTTTACAAATATTTCCCTTATATTTGTTTTACAAATAATTTTCTTTATATTTGTTTTACACATAATTTCCTTTGTATTTGTTTTACAAATAATTTCCTTTATATAATCCCTTGATTTTATAAATATTCCTTTGTATAAAATCCTTTGATTTTATAAATATTCTATTCCAATATATAGTTTGAAATCTTCCTTCTATATAAAATCTTTCGATTTTATATAATATTTTATTTCAATATAGTTATTGAAATTTTCCTTTTTCATCCCACGGTTTTCTTATGGTATTTAAAATACCAAACAACAGTGATCGATATCATTCAAACACACATAATCAACAAAAGATTATATATCACATCATATATCACAATATATGAAACAAAACAGTATTTTATATATTGAGGAACCCAGTTGGGTCTTTCCAACCTGTTTCCCTGCATCACAGATGTTAAACGATATAATTAACATCACTTTCATTTCAATATTAAGTATTCTGCTAAATAGAATCAATATTTGATTAATGATATATATATATATATATATCGTTATCTATAATTTCAACCAATACATAAGAAATTCAACCAAACAGTAAACACATAGCAATCAACAGATAATTATCAATTCTAAAAATATATTGTAAAAATATAACTGTTCAGAGTTGGTGAGTTTTACTCACCTTGGACGATCATAGTTAATAACGATAACCATCGTTTGATTTAGACCGACAATTTATTTCGCTATAAATTGTAACGAGCTTCGATTCATTCCCCGTCAGTTTCATGGTGTAGCCGCCGTCCATACGATCCCAACGGATCTTGTTTTGCCAAATTCTGATAAAGTATGATGAATTTATTCATTATACAAATTTGTACTTCTAATTTGATTCAAAATAAAACTCAAGTATTTATTTGGGCTTAACTTTACTTCCTCGGCCCACTATAAATCACCGTTTTAAAAGCACATATTGTATTACTCTTCTTCCTCATTTAAAACGCGAGATCTAGTATTCGTCCCTCTTCAAAACAATCATGGTTGACGCCCTTCATCCAAACACCTCCCGCCCCTCCATGAAATCAAAGTCTGAGACAACCACCGGCCTTCTCATCTTAATCTCTCAATTCTCATACCAAAAGGACTGAACTTGCACAACTTTGGAACTCGCGATTTCAGGGATTATCGCGGATGACTCAGACCATCACTGAAACTTTTACTCACCGAAACCCCCCAAAATATGCACACAAGTGCGGATTCCTACCGAAAGCATCAAAACCAACTTCATTTTACAAATCGATCACTCCTTTAGCTAGGACGTGGAACCCTAGATCTACTGTTGCTTTACAAGCATCACCGAAATAGCATCGCACGGTACAAGACTAGCATCAACGTGAAGATATTGACCTCAGGAGTTCAAAGAAATGAAAGTTGTGATTTTATGATTTTATTTGAGTTTGTTTGGAATTTTTGAAAGAGGGATTCTTCATGTTTTGAAGTTTTCTGAGTGGCGGCTTATGAGGACGATTTTATAAGGGGACGAGATTTTTGTGTGGCTGAAAAGGATGAGTGTGTGGCCTTTTCTAGGCCTTAGAAGGGTTTGAGATATATTTTTTTATTTTCATTTATTTGTTTCTGCACTCTAAATATCCCTACAAGCACACACGATACTTAAAAATCATGAAAATTGACACAACTACAGTTCGACATTACGGTCGCAACGAAACTGGTTTCGTCTAATTCCGACTCTGTTTGCTCACACAGCGTATTTTTAACCGTTAAAATACCGATTGTATTCCACATTAAAATCCCGTACGGCCACATACTGACTTCAAAAATAACGGAAATTGAAATCTAACAATAATTTAACATTGTGGATCCAACAAAATAAGTTTCGTCGAATTCTGAGGTTGCAAAAATAGCTATTTTTAAAGCTCTAAATAAACCCCTTTAAATATTAAATATATTTAAAAGCAATTAAATTTAATATTTGAAAATAAATATTATCGTATATATTCACAACAGAATACGATACAGCTTCGATGGGATTTATAACTCGATATTTCAAATCCAATGTTACATCGATATTCGATTTATATTTAAAAATCCATTATAAAATATAAATAAACCGTTATGGAAATTGAAATGGTTATGGCGCTGTTTTTCTGAAAATTTGATTTGAACATAAATCAAAATCTACACAACGAAATCTCGATTTTTCTCTACCACTAGAAAAATATACTTCACCAGCTCCGTACATTTCTTGTTTCACAGAAATCCGATTTAAAACGGACCCTGTATATTCAATTGAAGTTCAAATCACCAAATAGCGAACTGCCGCGCTATTTGGAGCTTGATTTTAATTATAATATAATTATACGTTCAAACTGTCGTTCAATTAATATATTCGTTATTAGAATTCAATTCCGAACTGAAATATATATTTTGAGTTTGTCCAGTTCACATGATATTTTCAATTCACTATTCCCGACTATTTCAGAATTAAATATATTATTCTAATTATTATATTAATTAAATATTCACTGTTATTTAATTCAACAACCATTTAAACTCTAAATCATATTTTAAATAATTAAATAAATAAATTATTATACCGTAAAATACGGGTCGTTACAGATCCGATCCCACGCCCCAACTCCAACTCTATGTGGGTGGCCTTCCTTCTTGCCAAGTCCCCTCTAGTGTTAAGTTCCGATCTGAATCGAATCCCCTTGACCAGTTCTCTTATCCGATCCGAGCCCCATATCTGATCCGATCTGAAACCCTGCACATTTTCCAACGAGCAATTTTCGTCCATTCTCGCCATACGACGGCGTTTTCAACCATTCTAACTTCACTAATCAATCATAAAACATTCCAACCAGTAATAGTAACATATAAGATCAATCAATAAGGTCAAAACATCAAGCATATAGGTCATTTAAGATCAAACATACCCCAAAAGCACGATTTTCCCCTTAATCCTCTTAAGCATGTTTTAACAGTAGGATTAGCAAACTTAGTCGAAATTTACTCAAATTTTTGTCAGAGCCATAAAATAATATTTTATAAAAAAATTCAGATTTTTCTGAGCCATAATTTCGCTAATTATCACTAATCACCCC
>JASFAX010002110.1:0-47380 GCA_030737875.1 Allium sativum
AACCTGAGCTAAAACTATTGCTAATAGGGCCTTGTCTAATTTTCATGTTTATTAGGTTGAGATCCGAGAGTTAGTCGTAGCTGTACGTGCAGGAAAAAAAAATCAGAAGCGTGTACCTATATTGTTTTGACCATAACCTTCTAAAGGAGTGTCGGATTTTGATGTGCCAGTACAATTCGGAAATGCCAGAATCTGAACTAAAAATTTCCCTTAATATGCTTGCTGAATTTTTATGTTTAAAAGTTAAAAACTGGGTTGAACAACTCAGACCTACATTTTTCAGTGTACGGGCTGAGTTGTTCGCCGTCACTAAAATAGTCATAACTTTTGAACGAATCATCTGAATTCGACAAATCCGGACAATTCGGAAACCCTGAAACAAATGCAACAACTTTTTCCTAGTATGTTTTAGTCAAATTCCATCATTTATAGGGTGATAATCGACGATTTGTTCGCTGGCCTGTCGTGAGTATTGTGGTTTTATAGTTGAAATGGTCGATATATGTTGTGTAAGTTGTATACAATTGCTGTATATTGTATATATGTTTGATCCTTATGTGTATATGAGTTTGTAGCTGTAGTGAGGAAGTCGCACTATGCTGAGGAGCTCGCTTGCGCAAAATACTAAAATGCTAAGGTAATTAAATTGCAAATAAACGCTCAAGAAGGTACGTATTTGGGTTATATAGTTTTGTGGTTAAGTATATATATGTGTTTTTCCCCATTTTCGGGATGCCTCATCGTGTGATGAGATGAATACTTGGATTTATATATGTATTGAGTTTTTCCGGACCTCTCCGTACAAACGAGATGCTGCCGAAATTTTCCGTGATTTCGGGAGTTAGAAAATTTTGTGAAACTTTACAACTTAGTAACTTACTTTATAAATGAAGTTTTACAAGTTTGGATTTGAAAGTATATAAATGCTCACTATCGTTTTTCGTTCTCTTTTCGAGGACGAAAAGATTTTTAAGTGGGGGAGAATGTAACAACCCATAATTTTCAGTATATTTAAATTCAGATTTTTAAATAAATAAATGGAATAATATTAGATAAAAATCAAATATTGTTGGTTATAATGTTGATGATTATTTGAATTTAGTATAAATAGATTTTCAAATTTAGTTCATTTAGAAAATATTGTAATTTGGGATTTAATATTTAAATGATTAAATAAAATTTAAATTGTTTAAGTTAAATTTGAAATTCAAATTTAACTCCAAATAATCAAATTTGTGAATTCAAAATGAACGGAATCAATCTATTGGATTTATTTAAATTGTAATTGGATTTAAATGGAATTTTTAATCAATATTTAAATTGAATTAAATCAGTTAAATGAATAAATGAATATTTTATTAATTAATTAACTGTGAAATTTAATGGTTATCGTAACTACTTCGGAATCCGATGAAACCAGTTTCACCGGATCCGGAATGTCGAATTATTGTAGAGTTCCAATTTGCGTTACAATCAGACTTGTCATTTGATCGTACGGGAGAAAATGTGGGAGAAGTCAGCGTAATATGACAATTAGTTGTTTCTAATATTGGGCCTCACACACATATATAAATAAAATCCTTTTACCCTTTCGTCAGGCCATTCTCACCATACGTATAATTCCTCTGTCTGTTTCTTTTTGCTCTAATGGCAGAAATAATTTTTCATAACCCTAGTTCATATAAAATACCACTTCAAATTCAAATATTAACCAAAACCTATCAAATTTCATATCAAATTGAAGCTCAACTAGTAGAACTCAGATCTACCACTAATAGTCGCATGCAGTAATTGGCTTGACCAGAAATCGGAAGTCAAACTGCTGAAATTCGTAACCCTAGAAGCGAAATTGGGTATTTTTTATTTCGGAGTTAATCGAAGAAATCATGATATGGGTATTGTAGAGGAGGAGGATATGAGTGAGTGTTTATTGGATTTATAATGGTGTAGGTTGTCAGAATTTGGTCGTCAAAGTCCAAAACTTCCGTTCGTTCTTGTCATTGGCAGCCAAAATAGGTTGCACTGGAGTTTCCGTGCTCTGGAGGGGAGGTGCGCCTCAGGCCGAGCTTTCGAACGCATGTGTTTGGAGGATCTTCGGTGGATGGAGCACAAAATTATAAGTGGTCAAAGTTCACCCATGTTTTGCGTTTGGGTTCAAATTTGCTGGTTCACTGTAGCAAACAGAAGAGGAGCGGGAAAAGGAGATGTAGTGGCTGACATGGCGGAGTATCACTGGGTGAGGAATAATTTTAGTAATTTTTTATGTAATTTGAATTCAAACGGTAAAATGCAAATAACTTTCTCATATTAACTTCGTAACACCCCACGTCCATTAATGTCACTCACAAAGGGAATGCATTAACTTCCATGGAGGTTTTAAGTGAATATAGAACAGAAAAATTACAACAAGACAGATAATAAGTAGTACTTGGAAATCTAAAACTTCATTTTATTGCAGCGGAAATTAAACATGTTTGTTACATCATAAAACCATAAATCAGAGTCAAGTACAATATCTGTCTTGATAAACAAAATACATAATCCCATTACATAAATAGCCATTAAAGAAGATAACAAGCTGGACTTTACTTCAACGGTCCAAGCTTTCCAAAAGAGAGATAAAGCAATCCAATCAAACTACGCTAGAGCTGGGCCCAACCTGAGGACCTGGAAGGGGAAAAAGGATAGGAATATAGGGGGTCAGACATAAAGTCTGGCGAGTATGATAATTCTAACAATACTATTATCAAAATAACTAGACTGAGGCATAAGCTGGAAAACAAGGAAATGTCTATGAACTGTTGGGTATGGAAGAGCAGATAAAGATAACGTTAAAGGCACACCTAATTACTAACGAATAATTACTACACTGCACCACACCAGTCACCCTCAAAGTTGATCCCACTTGCTTCACTTAGAAGTTTTATAAATAGCCTTGCGCACCTAATTACTAACGAATAATTACTACACTGCACCACACCAGTCACCCTCAAAGTTGATCCCACTTGGTTCACTTAGAAGTTTTATAAATAGCCTTGCGTACCCCTAGCTGACTACATAGGTGCCGTCTGCCCCTATCTCCACTAGGTGTACCCCACTACCCACTTGCGATCGGCTCCCTACTCGTAGATACCAGTGCTGGCCCCACATTAGGGTGTATCACTCCCCTAAAGTGGCAACCCGATACAACTTGAGAATGCACGGCTTATACCTACACGATGCAACAACGTCTTACCTACCAGATTGGGTCCACACACACATATAAAACCAGTTGGACTTGCGTTGCCACCGCTACCCTGTTTTGGCCTCTTATAGTCAGGCCCAACATGTGTGTCCCGTCCTCGACTTGGGTCGAGCCCACAAAGATACGTTTGGGATACTGGTTGAAATGGGCCCCCACAAGCTACCCACCTAAGCTTGTTACTAGTACATCCCACTTTACCCTCTTAGTCATGTTCATTTACATGTGTGTATGGTTAAGTCTTACTAATCGTATTTCACATGCCACTAAGGGCACCCACTAGATTCCTCATGCCACCCAAGGCACCTACTTAACCCCTATGTCCCACCTTACATGTTTATCTGGTTAAGTATTTCTTAATTCATTCAGGCCATAACCTCATAAAGACCTCTCACATTAGACTGGCATTTATGGCAGCTGGATTTGCCGGGCGGGTCCGGGCAGTCTTACACCATAAAAGAGTCTAACCTCGTGTCTTTACAACTGTTATGCTTTAATTTGGGCCTAGGACCTCTCACATTGGGCTGACATTTGTGACCACTGGATTTGCCGGGCGGGTCCGGGCAGGTTTACGTCACAAACGAATCCAACCTCGTGTCTTAAGCATTGATTAACACTTATAATCTTTTACCCCAGTTTTAATAATTCCCTATTCAAATTATTAATTAAGTCCACTTTTAATGATGTCCATAATTGACTCAATTATGGCCATCCATTCAAGGCATGCAAAATCATATCAATTGCACCCCAACTTCTTAATATTAAATCCTTAATATTACCCCTACCCCACGTTATACGTTCGCTTATTCTACGCAAAATATACATTAGACTCGAATAGTCTAACTCATAGCACAAAGATGAATTATCATAACATATAGACAAATAAAAATAGATCTAATCATGATAGGGGTGAAACTTGCATAAAACTACACATGTTATGGATCTAAAGGTGTCAACTTGTTTGGTTAAAATGTCACAATTCACGTAATATGATCATAATCCAAATTCATGTATGAACTAGCATATATGGTTTAGGCAACATAATGATGGTGTGAACTAGCATCTTATACATAGAATTCACATATGTCATAACATAATTCTAGATGTCACAATTCTAGATTTAAATAGATGTCATGGCATATGTTCATAATCTTTACTAATCAATCTAAACTTGCATACATGATTTGTCATATAGATCAACATAGCCCAAACATTATGATTTGATTAACATGAACTAATTAGCATAGATAATAACATCATGACTTTATAACATGTATGATTTATCACAACTTAGCATAGAAACTTGCAACATATACAATATCATCATAGCATGATTTACAACATATAGGATATCATCATCACATAACATAGGATTTACAACATACATGATAGCATAAGGTTTACAACAACATATATGACAATTCACATCATTCACTTATAATCCATTCATAACTTAATCTAATTAGTTCAATAATAATCTTGTTAAGATCATCATACTCACAATTAGAGAAGAAAGAGAGTCTTGATTTGCTTTAGAGTTGAGTAGAATTAGGGTTTTGATTTGCTTTCTTCCTTCTTAGTTGGCGGCGGCTAGACTGAGTTCCATGGCGGCGGTATGTCGGTGGCTATTCTATTTTTCATGTGAGTTTAGAGTGAGAGACTACCTAGGTATTTATAGAGTTTAGGGTTTATTTAGACCGTCAGATCAACTCAGAACTAACTTGAACCATTTAATTTGCCAACTCAGCCCTAAAGACACATCAGCAGCTCAAGATTGGGCTCAGTCAAAACCCTAGCCGACTGACCCGGTCGACACCTAGGCCTGTAAACGGACGCAAACGGATGCGGATAGTGCTATATCCGTATCCGTATCCGAAAATAAAAATCCATATCCAAATCCGTATCCGTATCCGGTGGATACCTACTAAATAATATCCGTATCAGTATCCACGAATATTTTCGGATATCCAAAAATATCCGTATCCGGCTTAGCAAATACGGATATTTCCGGATATCCGAAAATATCCGAATCCGAACTTAAAAATATGTAAGTTACAATATGATGCATATTTCATTTGGTACTAAACAATAGCTGAAAATTTTGAAATAATACGTAAATGATAAAACATATCGATTTAACAATAGCACATTCAATCACATAAAATTCAACACTAATTTAAATGTGTTTTGTTACTTACTTTTTATCCATCTGTTTATGAAATAATAAATTACTATAACCTAAATATAAAAATACAAAACTATATATTTTCATAGCGGACGGATATTTATCGGATACGGATATTGCCATATCCGTATCCGTATCCGCTAAGCATTTCGGATATTGGATATCCGTATCTGCTTTTCAGACATCGGATATTTTTCGTATTTTCGGATGCGGATACGGACGGATTTCGGATATCCATTGACAACCCTATCGACACCCAGGTCGACACTATAGTCGACCTGGGGGGGGGGGAGGTCGACACGGCAGTCGACCTGGGGGGGAGGTCGACACTAGTGTCGACTCCCCAGTCGACCTGCCTGGGCGGGAATTTTCCCGCCCAGCCCGCTTCTGCACTTTCAGTTTCATTTTAAATTTTCCTGCGAGCTGTTTTGAATTTTCTGAAACTTCCGATGGCCATAACTTCTTCATACGAAGTCCAATTCACGCAAACTCGGACTCTATCTCAACCAGAATTCCGAGATGAACACAATGGCACAACCCATTTCCCACAATTCACACGTCTGAGATTAGTATTTTTTATTTGTGAATATTAATATTAACAGAATTACGGGGTGTTACATTCTCCACTCCTTAAAGGATTTCGACCCCGAAATCTTCAAGTTAAGAAGAATGCATATCCTAACATCCAAACAACCATCTACTCAACCATCAAACACAGGCATCCATTGTCCTTATAGACTTCTAATGCTTTCATGAACATATGCAAGAAGTGTGTGTATATGTCCATATCTAATGCAAAATCAGGCGGTCCACTGATTCAGTTGACCTCCTTAATGCAAATCATGATAGTGCCATGCGTCCATTATGTATGCAAAAGTTCCTTAATGCTACATATTATCTCTATATGCGTGCACAATCATCATCTGAATGCAGCATCCATATGATAATACAATCGTCATACATCCATTTTACTAAATACATCCATTTATATGCAATATGCAGTATGAAGTGACTGAGCCGATCTAGTGCCTAATAGTGTGTGTATATGCATCCACGAGCAACCACTAGCAAACACTTGCATCCACTTTGCATCCATCATACATAACATGTCTCAAACACATGTTTCAACCATAGGATTATCCTAACTAAAGGTCAAAGATACTAGCGAGAGGATACTCTAAAGGTAAGATAAGTACAAGATAAGCGATAAAGGAGAAATTAAAGGACATACCCTCAAAAAGGAAAGGGTATCGTGAACGCATCTTCTCTTCTGTCTCCCAAGTAGCGTTGCTCTCATCATCTCCCCATTGTACTTTGACTAGTCTGACCTCTCGATTCCTCAACTTCTTGATCTCCGACCCAAGAATGCGCGTAGGAGCTCGTCGAATCGTCGCATCACGCTCTATCTCCACCTCTCTAAGCAAGCTCGGCTCTACCACTTCCGCGGTCTCGTGCAAGCACTTCCTCAAATGTGACACATGGAATACGTCGTGTACACCACTAAGTCTCTCAGGCAACTCCACTCTATACGCCATCTGTCCAATCTTCTCCTTATAGGAAATGACCCTACAAACCTTGGTGCTAATTTCCCAACGGACCCAAAGCGAACAACGTTCCGTAATGGAGACACTTTGATAAAGACCATGTCCCCAACCTCAAACTCAAGATCTGTCCTCCTCTTATCCGCATAAGATTTCTGCCTATCTTGCGCTGTCTTCATCATCCTTCGAATCAAGTCGATCTTTTCCGAAGTCTCTCTAATCATATCGGGCCCAAGTAAGATCTTATCCGTAGATTCCCACCAACATGTAGGTGAACGACAAGGTCGTCCATAAAGAGCTTCGAAAGGTGCCATGCCAATGCTAGACTGAATGCTGTTATTATATGCGAACTCTACCAATGGAAGATGCTCTTCCCACGTACCCCCAAAGTCTAGGATACATAGCCTCAAAAGATCCTCTAGAATGCGATTCACCCTCTCAGCCTGGCCGTCCGTTAGAGGATGATATGAGGTGCTCAAACATAACTGAGTCCCTACCGCCTCTTGTAAGCTTCTCCAAAATTCGCTAGTGAAAATAGGATCGCGGTCGCTCACTATGCTAGAAGGAACACCATGTAAACGAACTATCTCTCGAACGTATACAGAAGCTAACCATGGAGCAGTCCTTTTACTCTTCACGGGAATTAAATGGGCGCTTTTAGTAAGTCTATCTACTATAACCCAAATCCCCGTATTACCCTTCCTTGATCTTGGTAATCCATCCACAAAATCCATCGAGACACTTTCCCACTTCCATAGTGAAACCTCCAATGGGTGAAGCAACCCACCGGGTTTCTTTTGCTCCGCTTTTACTTGTTGGCACACCAAGCATCTAGCGACATACTCGGCCACATCCCTCTTCATACCGGCCCAAAAGAAAACTCGCTTCATGTCTTTGTACATCTTATCCCCGCCGGGATGAATGGTCATCTTCGAATGATGTGCTTCATCAAGAATAGCCTTCCTTAAACCTTCGTCTCGAGGTACACAAAGTCTACTATCCCTACGTAACCAACCCTTATCATCTAGGGTATACCTACGGAGATGGCTTGATGACTCCCCTCTTTTGAGCTTTTCTACTAACTCAACCAACTGTGGGTCGTCTCACTATGCCTCGCTAATCCGTCCCAAAAGCATAGGTCTAACCTCTAAGGATGCTAGCAAACCGGGTACAAAGTCAACGGAAGGTCTAAAGTCAAACATCGAAATGAATTCTAAGCTTCGCCGCTCAACAAACAAAGGACTTAAGGATAATCTTTTTCTACTTAAGGCATCGACCACTACGTTACCCTTGCCAGGTGTAATGACCCGCATTGTCAGGGGTATTATAATTAATTTATTTAATTATATATATCGTGATGTAGTGAATTAAATAGAGGTTTAATTAAATAATATGGAATATTTAATTTATTAAATAATTTAATAATATATTTAATTCAGAAAAAATAAAAAATATTGGGAATCACAATATTATGTGAACTGGGTCATCCCTAAGATTTAATTCAGCTTAGAGTTGAATTATATTGATGAATATATTCAATCGACGTCAGTTTGAACGTATAATTATAATATAATTAAAATCGAGCTTGAAATGGCGCTGCAGTTCGTAAATTGGCGATCCGAACTTCAACTGAATGTACAGGGTTCGTTTTAAGCCGGATTTCTGTGAAATAAGAAATATGTGGAGCTGGTGGAGTATATCTTTCTAGTGGAAGAGAAAAATCGGGATTTCGTCGTGTAGATTGTGAGTTACGTCCAAATCAAATTTCAGAAAAGTCGCTGTGGAATTCCTTTATAATTTATAAAGGAATTATTTATATTTTAAAAAGAAATATCATTTTTAAATCGAATATCGATTCAATCAGGATTTAAATATCAAGCTGTAAATTCAGTTAGAAATATATTGGAGCTGTATGGTATTCCACTGTGAATATATACGATAATATTTATTTATAAATATTTAATTTAATTATATTTAAATATATTTATATATTTAAATGGGTCATCCAAAGCTTTAAAAATAGCCGGTTTTGCAAACGAAGTCGGAATTCGATGAAACTAATTTTGTTGGATCCGCAATGTTAAATTATTGTTAGATTCCAAGTTTCGTGATTTTTAGAGTCACTGTGTGGCCGTACGGATTTTTAGAGTGAGAAACAGTCAGTATTTTGACAGTTAAAAATACGTTCTGTGAGCATACGGAGTCAGAATGTGACGAAACCAGTTTTGTTGGGACCGTAATGTCGAACTGTAGCTACATGTCCAGTTTCGTGATTTTTGGGTATCATGTGTGATCACACGAATTTTTAAAAGTCAAAAACGAATTAAAAATGGAGAATATACCGAGAATATTCCTTCTACGAAAATATCTAGATATTTATCCTACCTATAAATACACATCCCATAGCACTCTAAACCTAAAAATCATTCTTTGAGCCGCCGCACAACATTTCTTCATCACAGTGGAAAAATTCCCAGAAAGAAAATCAAAATAAAATCATGATGCTTGAGTTTCTGAGATCGTTGGAGCTTGGGGCTTTGATCGCCACCAGCCTGCCAGGTTGCGACTTCGTTTTGGGTGCGCTGGTTTTTGACCGTGATACTAGGGCTGAAGCTCAAAGTCGTTATGATGGGTTTTAGACCAAATTGAGGTGACAGGCGGGCTAGGGTGGTGAGGCGCATCGATTGGTGTTGACGTGGTGGGTCTTGGCGGTCTCTGACAGTGCACGGCTTCGTGAGAAGCAGCAGTTTGAGGCGGTCGAGGGGGCGTCGAACGTGGTGTGGGGGTGATCATCAGGTGCGGATTGGGACGAGGAGCATAATGGTGGTAGCTGCGGCGGAGGTTGATGGCCAAGGTGGAGGCGGTTGCGGGTCAAACGAGGTCAACGACGGGTGTTTTTAATTACTGGAAATCGAAATCAGTTTGGTGGAGAAGTGGATGTAACCGGGTCTAGGTTATACCGATGGTAGATGGGCCGGGTTTTAAGTGTAAGGCCCTATTTAAATATTAATTTAGTTTATTTAAATTTAAATTAGTATTGAACTTGAAATCGTCATAACTTTGCCATACGATATCGAAACTCAGCGAAACAAGTTGCGTTAGGATCGTATGGACGGGCGCAACACAAAGGGACTGACTGGAAGTGGATTGGAGCTTGTTTGAATTTACGACGAATTTAATTGTTTGATTCAAATCAAATAACAGTTTATCGTTCTTTAACGATGAACTGCCAAAGTGAGTAAAACTCACTAACTCTGAACAGTTTATAATTTCATGTTGTATTTTTAGAACTGTTAAATATTGTCTGTTTGATTATGTGTTGATTGTTTGATTTAACCGCTAGTCAGTTAGTGAATATTATATATATATATAAATATATATATACAAACAGTTAAATAGTTATATATTGATTCTGTTAACATAATATTTCATATTGGAAGTGATGTTGATTTCACTGTGTAACATCTGTGATGCAGGGAAACAGGTTGGAGGAATCCAACTGGATTCCTCAACAGTTATTTTACTGTGATTTATATATTGTGATATATAATGTGATATATAATATGACATTGATTATGTTTGTTTGAACGATAATTATCGTTGTTATATGGTGTGTTAAATACCATAAGAAATACCAGAATGTGGAAAAGGGATTTTCAAAGTATATTTTGAAAATAATTTATTTATATAAAATCAATGGATTTTATATTATAAAAGAAAAAGGGTTTTGAATAAAAGAATTATATTTGTAAATCAAATATAAAGGAAATTTATATTTGTTAATCAAATATAATGGGATTTTATTTGTTAAACAAATATAGAGGAGATATATTTGTGAAATCAAATATAAAGGAAAATATTTGTAAAACAATATATATAAGGGAAAATATTGTCAAAACCAATAGAAAGAGGAATATTTGTAAACCATTTACAAATAGATAAAAAGGATTTATTTATTTAGGAAATAAATAAAGGTAAAAGGATTTATTACTTAGGGTATAAATAAAGTTAAATGATTTATTTATTTAGGGAATAAATAAAATAAAGGAATATTTATTTGTTAGAGTAAATAGAATAAAGGATATATTTATTTGTTAAATAAATAGGATTATAAGGAAATATTTATTTAGGAAATAAATAGATTATAAAAGAAAATCTTTAAAAAGGAATAAACGTTATTAGCGAGTAAGTTAATCAAATTGAGTTATCAGGTTAGTTAATCAAAGTAAAATGATTAGTTAAACTAAGTGAATTGGTTAAGTAAATCAAAGTGAATTGGTTAAGTTAATCAAAGTGAATTGATTAAGGTAATCAAAGTGAATTAGTCGAGTTCATCAAAGTGATTAGTTCAGTTAATCGAGATAAGAATATTAGTTAAATCGAAGGAGTTATCGAATATAGTTTATTCGATAGGAGTTAATCAACTTGAGTTAGATTATCGAGATAAGTTAATCGAGTTAAGTTCTTGAGTTAGATTATCGAGATAAGTTAATCGAGTTAAGTTCTTGAGTTAGATTATCGAGATAAGTTAATCGAGTTAAGTTCTTGAGTTAGATTATCGAGATAAGTGAGTCGAGTTAAGTTCGTCGAGTTAAATTAATCAATGTTAGTTTCATCGAAAGGAGTTAATCGATGTTAGTTTCATCGAAAGGAGTTAATCGATGTTAATTTCATCGAAAGGAGTATCGATGTTAGTTTCATCGAAGGGAGTTATCGATTATAGTTTAATCGAAAGGAGTTATCGATTAGTTAAATCGAAAGGAGTTGTCAAATATAGTTATTCGAAAAGGAGTTATCGATTTGTTAAATTAAAAGGGAAGATTATCGAATATCGTTTATTCGAGAGGAGATTATCGAATATAGTTATTCGAAGGAGTTATCGATTATTAGTTAAATCGAAGTGAGTTATAGAATATTAGTTAAATCGAAGGAGTTATCGAATATAGTTTATTCGGTGGAGTTAATCGATTAGAGTTAAATCAAAGGAGTTAATCGAATATAGTTTATTCAAATATAGTTTATTCGAATATAGTAAAGGAGTTAATCGAATATAGTTTATTCGAATAGAGTTAGAGGAGTTATCGAATATAGTTTATTCGACAGGAGTTAAGTGAATGGGGTTAATCAAATAGAGTTAATCAAATAGAGTAAATCAAATAGAGTTAACCCAATAGGGTCAGTCCAATAGAGTTAATTGAAAAGAGTTAATCGAATATAGTTATTTGAAAGAAAGGTTAAGTAAGGAAGTTAGTTAAAGAAATATAAAGTGAACTTTGCCTATTTCAAGGTTAGAAGTGTTGTTCAGTTAAGGTCTGAGAGGTAGTTCTACCCCAACTTGATTGGCTTCGTTTTTAACTGAGGAATGGTTAAGGTTCGACAGTAAAGGATGGTAAAGTGAATTTAGTAATTAAAGAAAATGGTTGAGTTGGCATAGCGATGTTTTATCTAAACATCTGTTTAATCCAAACGTAGGAGTTTGGAAATGTTTTCCAAACAAGAATCAGAAATGTTTTCTAAATACAGAAAACAAGGAATGGAAATGTTTCCAGTGTTAATAACGTATATTTTCTAAATATAGAAAATAGCAAATGTTGAATATAGGGAAACAGGAGATGTAAAATGAACTAAAGAGATAAATGTTAAATGTTGTTTGTTTGATATAATTTCCATCTGGAAATAATATCGTTGTTTGCACACTTGTTTTCTTTGATAGTTAACTCACAGACTATCGAAGTTTTGACCATTTTTAACGTTGTTAACATGGAGAGACCGGTTGGATTATTATCCAAAGAACCACTCTGTATTGGCACAAGCGTTGTGAATCATTTATGCCAAAGATAATTGAAGACGAAGTAAGGTGCAAGGGCTGTTGTATAAGTCTTAGTTAACAGTGACTAATATGGATATACTGAATAGTGCCTTCGGCTTGTCCAGTCCCAGGACAACTTGTATGGATGAAGGTCTGACAGAGTATATCCAATGGATCGCGTAAGTTGATCCCTTCAAACGTATATACGTTGGTGGCGGAGGAATTCGTTTCTCTTAGCTGTATACCCGTTGTATCTTTGAGGAAATCAATTTGTGATTTTGCGGGTACGACGATGTGACATTTCTAAGTGAATGAAGATGGATGTCTGACAGAGTATTTCCAGACGATCACGTACATTGATTTCTCCAACCGTACCAAGAGTGGAAGCGGAGAAGGAAACTTCTTTTAGCTAACACATAATGTATTGTTGAGGACGTCAATCGGTGATTGGATGGATTTGATGATGTGGCATTTAAAGTGAATCTGATGTGAAGATAAGCGTAGCTTCTAGCCTCACATCCGGTAAATGACAGAAATCGGGCAGGTAGCATGGCTATGTAGGTCGCACCTATTAGGGTGTATAATCACCTGATCTAGAGTTTCATTTATTTCTAAAAATCTATTGTTGATGCTGTCCCATTCGGGAAACGGTTGTTGATCCCATCCGTTGGTGATATACATTCGATACACTCAAGCGAAATGGGTGGTCGGTCATGTGTGGCCGGGTTGCAAGATGTTCTTGTTGAACCCAGTGTATTCCTCTCTAGTGGTACACTAGCAGAAGGTGGTTCCATACCTTGTCATAGTTGGAAATCCATTATCCAATACGTGCTTGCGATTTTGATTGTATACTATATATGTAGAACGTGAGATGAAAGCGTTTCTGCTAGATTGATATATATTTGTACTTAGACATTATTATAATATCAGAATGATATTGCTTGTCAAAGATGTTGGATTCTCATAAGGGAAAAACCCGTTCCGTATTCACGGCGTGGTCTTATGAGATATCATATATATGTTAAACCGTGTTAAACTATTTTACTCACACCAGTCCCATGACTGACCCGGAGTTTACTTTGTTGTTTTCCCTAAACTCTTGGGTGCCTAAATTTGTACGGGCAGTCAAGTAGTCGGGATTTGCAGATACATTGAAGAGCTGGAGCAGGAGGCTTCTGGATCATATAGCTATAGTTTATTTTCGCTGTGTTGTAAGTGTTGTACTCTGATAAGTGCTATTGTATACATAACTGTTATATTTCAAAGTTATGTTATATATTTTATTTTATTCGTTCCGCTGTGAGGTTCATGTTACTCTGATGTTGCGTTCTTCTTCTTCTATTCTAAGTTTCTATATTATCTATCCTCACCCTCTAATTTCTTTCACTAACTACCAGGATTTTTCGATCTTTTGGTTATCGACATCGTGCTTATGTCGATAACCAAAGTCGCCGAAAATCCGGGTTGTTACACCAGGGGTATATGCTATCTCGAAGTCGTAAGATGCTAAGAACTCCATCCACCTTTGCTGCCTTAAGTTCAAGTCCTTTTGAGAGAATAAGTATTTTAAAGATTTGTGGTCAGTGAATAATTCGAATTTCTCGCCAAGAAGATAATGACGCCAAGACTTAAGCGCGAAAACAATAGCGGCTAACTCTAGGTCATGCGTAGGGTAATTTTTCTCATGTGCCCTTAACTGCCTTCCACCATAGGCTATTACCCTTCCCTCTTGCATTAAGACTACGCCTAGTCCATTCCCACAAGCATCGGTATAAACAGTAAATGGCTTACTCCCGTCTGGCAATACTAAGACTGGGGCTGAAGTCAATGCTCTCTTCAAACGTTGGAACGCATCATCACAATCTACATCCCATGTGAAAACTAGGTTCTTCTTCGTCAAGCGTGCTAATGGAGCTGATATCTTTGCGAAGTCTTTGATAAACTTCCTATAGTAGCCAGCCAACCCCAAGAAACTTCTTACTTCGGTAGCATTTTTAGGGACCTTCCAATCTTGGATGGCCACCACCTTCGTGGGATCCACAGCTATCCCTTCTTTGGAAACCACGTGCCCTAAGAATCGTACTTCCTTCCTCCAGAAGTGACACTTAGAAAATTTAGCTTTAAGATTATGCGCTTGTAGGGTCTCCAACACTTCCCTAAGATGTAGGGCATGCTCTTCTTCATCCTTAGAAAAGATCAAGATGTCATCTACAAAGACTACCACGAATTTGTTAAGGTACTCCCTAAACACCCTACTCATCAGATCAACAAAGTATGCGGGGGCGTTTGTCAAACCGAAGGGCATCACTAGCCATTCATAGAAACCGTCCGGAGTCCTAAAGGCAGTCTTGTCTATGCTATCCTCAGCCACTCTCAACTGATGGAAACCAGTGGCTTAGTCCAACTGCGAAAACACTGAGGCGCCAACTAACTGATCGAAGAGATCGTCAATCCTCGGCAGTGGGTGTCTGTTCTTCTTAGTAAGTTTATTAAGTTCTCTATAGTCCACACACAGTCTAAGGGACCCAACCGCCTTCGTGGCAAATACTACTGGAGTACCCCACTCTGATATACTTCGTCTTATGAACCCCTTCTCAAGCAACTCCTTTACTTGCTTATCGAGTTCCCTCCTTTCACGAGGAGCCATGTGGCGTACCGGCAAAGATACTGGTTTTGCATTATCCACAAGATATATCCGAAAATCTATCTCCCGCTTCGGAGGCAAGCCCTTCACCTCCTCAAACACATCCGAGTATTCTCGGACCACTCTAACAGATCGTAGATTTTCCTCAGACGTGTCAAGCGATTCTAAATAACTTAGCATAACAGAATTTATGGGATTACAAAAGATTTCGAGAGTGTTGCCAAGGCGAGTCACGAGCCTAACTACTCTCCTTTCACAATCAAGAACGGCCCCATTTCTGGATAACCAATCCATTCCTAAAATTAGCCCATAGCCCGTGAAGCCCAACACATAAGCATCACATCTAAACTCAACGCTAAGTATAGAAATTTTCAAATCCAAACACATCATGGACAAATAAGCTGAGCCCCCAATTGGATTCAAAACAACTAAGGGATCCTCTACTAAACTGGTGTTTAAGTGTAGTGATTCAACTAATGATGTAGAGATAAACGAATGCGATGCGCCCGAATCGAATAAGGTACAGACAGGATGATCAAACAGAAAAACTAAGCTTTCAACAGAAATGGTTCTACCTCGTTCTTGCAGCGGTGGGACCGCGAGAGCCTGAACTTGTCCCCTTGCCTGCCCTGGTGCCATAAGAGCCTGCACCTGTCCTCCCGAGGTAGACCCTGCCCTCTGCCCCTTCTTTGGGCAGTCCTTCACTAGATGTCCCGCTTCACCACAATGAAAACAGTCAGTCTTCTTTTTCTTTCTGCAATCCTTGCTGAGATGGCCTGGTGTGCCACAGTTAAAGCATTTCTTCTTCCCTTTGCCATTATTGTCTTTACCACCCTTCTTGTTTTGCTGTTGTGGTTTCTTCTGATCCCCTTTCTTCTTGGGAGCCTTATTAGCATTAGCGCTTTTCTCCTCGTGCATGAGCGCCATTTCTACTAGCTTCTCAAAGGTGGCCCCCATAGGGATGTGGGTCATAGCCAACCCTTGCAACGGTTCATTCAATCCATTAACGAACCTCAGAGCCTTCTTCTCCGGCGTGTTCACTAAGTCCAAGCCAAACCTTGCTAACTGATTAAATTTGTAAACATATTCTTTCACTGATGAGCTTCCTTGCTTTAACGTCAAGAACCTTTCCATATATAGATTTTCTTCCGCCCGTGAGAGAAACTTCTCCTCAAACCTACGTCTGAAATCCGCCCAAGAATCAACAGGACGCTCCCCATTAGTGACCTCCCACCAAAACGAGGCCTCTCCCTTCATTAACCAAGCTGCTAATTGGACTTTCCTCCCTTCTTCTACTTCAAAGATTTCTAGCAATTCTTCCACCTCCTTAAGCAAATCTCTAGCTTCTACAAACGTTTCTGACCCTTGAAAAGGTTTTCCACCCATAGCCTTAAATTCCTTGCACGTCTTTGCAAAAGTATCAGCGCGAGGAGGAGGAGGAGCGGGTGCAACCGGTGGTGGAGGAACATTGGTTGGACCTGCAGCGGCCCTAGCCTCTAATAACCTCCTATACCATCCTGGTATCGTTACATTATCCGGAAGGTTAAGATCTTCAGCCATGCTGAAACGAAAAAGAAAAGATTCAAAATGGAGAATTCGAAAGATAAAGATATATGGCTATTGGGGATTATGTTTTTCCATAAAAACTTTCCTCTTTAAATTACTCATTAAGACATGTTTTTGAAAACACTTCTTCCAAAAATACTTTAGAAAAATAGTTTTTCTAAAAATTTTATCTGTTCTGGTAACCTTAAGCTCTGATACCACGTGTAACACCCCCACGTCCATTAATGTCACTCACAAAGGGAATGCATTAACTTCCATGGAGGTTTTAAGTGAATATAGAACAGAAAAATTACAACAAGACAGGTAATAAGTAGTATTTGGAAATCTAAAACTTCATTTTATTGCAGCGGAAATTAAACATGTTTGTTACATCATAAAACCATAAATCAGAGTCAAGTACAATATCCGTCTTGATAAACAAAATACATAATCCCATTACATAAATAGCCATTAAAGAAGATAACAAGCTGGACTTTACTTCAACGGTCCAAGCTTTCCAAAAGAGAGATAAAGCAATCCAATCAAACTCCGCTAGAGCTGGGCCCAACCTGAGGACCTGGAGGGGGAAAAAGGATAGGAATAGAGGGGGTCAGACATAAAGTCTGGCGAGTATGATAATTCTAACAATACTATTATCAAAATAACTAGACTGAGGCATAAGCTGGAAAACAAGGAAATGTCTATGAACTGTTGGGTATGGAAGAGCAGATAAAGATAACGTTAAAGGCACAGCTAATTACTAACGAATAATTACTACACTGCACCACACCAGTCACCCTCAAAGTTGATCCCACTTGCTTCACTTAGAAGTTTTATAAATAGCCTTGTGCACCTAATTACTAACGAATAATTACTACACTGCACCACACCAGTCACCCTCAAAGTTGATCCCACTTGCTTCACTTAGAAGTTTTATAAATAGCCTTGTGCACCTAATTACTAACGAATAATTACTACACTGCACCACACCAGTCACCCTCAAAGTTGATCCCACTTGCTTCACTTAGAAGTTTTATAAATAGCCTTGCGTACCCCTAGCTGACTACATAGGTGTCGTCTGCCCCTATCTCCACTAGGTGTACCCCACTACCCACTTGCGATCGGCTCCCTACTCGTAGATACCCGTGCTGGCCCCACAGTGGGGTGTATCACTTCCCTAAAGTGGCAACCCGATACAACTTGATAATGCACGGCTTATACCTACACGATGCAACAACGTCTTACCTACCAGCCCGGGTCCACACACGCATATGAAACCCGTTGGACTTGCGTTGCCACCGCTACCCCGTTTTGGCCTCTTATAGTCAAGCCCAGCATGCGTGTCCCGTCCTCGACTTGGGTCGAGCCCACAAAGATACGTTTGGGATACTGGTTGAAATGGGCCCCCACAAGCTACCCACCTAAGCTTGTCACTAGTACATCCCACTTAACCCTCTTAGTCATGTTCATTTACATGTGTGTATAGTTAAGTCTTACTAATCATATTTCACATGCCACTAAGGGCACCCACTAGATTCCTCATGCCACCCAAGGCACCTACTTAACCCCCATGTCCCACCTTACATGTTTATCTGGTTAAGTATTTTTTAATTCATTCAGGCCATAACCTCATAAAGACCTCTCACATTAGATTGGCATTTATGGCAGCTGGATTTGCCGGGCGGGTCCGGGCAGTCTTACACCATAAAAGAGTCTAACCTCGTGTCTTTACAACTGTTATGCTTTAATTTGGGCCTAGGACCTCTCACATTGGGCTGACATTTGTGACTACGGGATTTGCCGGGCGGGTCCGGGCAGGTTTACGTCACAAACGAGTCCAACCTCGTGTCTTAAGCATTGATTAACACTTATAATCTTTTACCCCAGTTTTAATAATTCCCTATTCAAATTATTAATTAAGTCCACTTTTACTGATGTCCATAATTGACTCAATTATGGTCATCCATTCAAGGCATGCAAAATCATATCAATTGCACCCCAACTTCTTAATATTAAATCCTTAATATTATCCCTACCCCACGTTATACGTTCGCTTATTCTACGCAAAATATACGTTAGACTCGAATAGTCTAACTCATAGCACAAAGATGAATTATCACAACATATAGACAAATAAAAATAGATCTAATCATGATAGGGGTGAAACTTGCATAAAAATACACATGTTATGGATCTAAAGGTGTCAACTTGTTTGGTTAAAATGTCACAATTCACGTAATATGATCATAATCCAAATTCATGTATGAACTAGCATATATGGTTTAGGCAACATAATGATGGTGTGAACTAGCATCTTATACATAGAATTCACATATGTCATAGCATAATTCTAGATGTCACAATTCTAGATTTAAATAGATGTCATGGCATATGTTCATAATCTTTACTAATCAATCTAAACTTGCATACATGATTTGTCATATAGATCAACATAGCCCAAATATTATGATTTGATTAACATGAACTAATTAGCATAGATAATAACATCATGACTTTATAACATGTATGATTTATCACAACTTAGCATAGAAACTTGCAACATATACAATATCATCATAGCATGATTTACAACATATAGGATATCATCATCACATAACATAGGATTTACAACATACATGATAGCATAAGGTTTACAACAACATATATGACAATTCACATCATTCACTTATAATCCATTCATAACTTAATCTAATTAGTTCAATAATAATCTTGTTAAGATCATCATACCCACAATTAGAGAAGAAAGAGAGTCTTGATTTGCTTTAGAGTTGAGTAGAATTAGGGTTTTGATTTGCTTTCTTCCTTCTTAGTTGGCGACGGCTAGACTGAGTTCCATGGCGGAGGTATGATGGTGGCTATTCTATTTTTCATGTGAGTTTAGAGTGAGAGACTACCTAGGTATTTATAGAGTTTAGGGTTTATTTAGACCGTCAGATCAACTCAGAACTAACCTGAACCATTTAATTAGCCAACTCATCCCTAAAGACACATCAGCAGCTCAAGATTGGGCTCAGTCAAAACCCTAGCCGACTGACCAGGTCGACACCCAGGTCGACACTATAGTCGACCTGGGGGGGGGGGGAGGTCGACACTAGTGTCAACTCCCCAGTCGACCTGCCTGGGCGGGAATTTTCCCGCCCAGCCCGCTTCTGCACTTTCAGTTTGAATTTTAAATTTTCATGCGAGCTGTTTTGAATTTTCTGAAACTACCGATGGCCATAACTTCTTCATACGAAGTCCAATTCACGCAAACTCGGACTCTATTTCAACCAGAATTCCGAGACGAACACAATGGCGCAACCCATTTCCCACAATTCGCACGTCTGAGATTAGTATTTTTTTTCATTTGTGAATATTAATATTAACAGAATTACGGGGCGTTACAAACTTAGGTTTGGACGCGGTTGGATGCGTTGGGATCGTGGCGGAATTGCTATCGATCTGAAACTGGTTTGGTTGCGTTTGGAGACTGTCAAAATTTTGGGCTTCTTTTGGACGTCCAATCCACTAGAGACCCAAAGGTGAGTGATTTTATCACTTACGAATAACTGGATTATTCCCATATTTATTAAATTAAATTGTGAAATAAGTTTGGTTGCATGGTTGTGTTTGATTGATGATTGGTTGCTTAAAACTGACATGCAAGTGTGTTAATCTGAAAATTTAGGTCGATAATTAGTTATTTAATTTAATTAAATTACCAGTCGGAAATTTCGATCCTTGCAAACCCGTGAAAAAGATTAATGCTGATTAGTTGTATGAATGTTTGTGATGGATACTTTGGATTGATTTCTGAATGGATATTGCTATGTTCCGTTATTCAGTTTATGAATGTATGTTTTGTTTAGCGGTTAATCCCATTCCAACCTAGATGTTACGGGCATCGAATAAACCCACGATTGGTCGATTAAAATCAATTAAGAACATAGATTGAAATGATAAATATCTGTGACCCTAATTCGGATTGGAATGATAGATCCATCCCTGAATATCGAGAAATAAATTTTAATATCACTTGGCCATAGGGCAGCAAATTATATATGGACATCGGTTGGTTAAATGATTTAAATATTTGAAATTCTATTGATGAGGAATTTTACTTAAAGGAAATGTGTTGATATTGATAAGAATTTTATGTTTCCCTTTGAACATGAATTTGAATGTTAATGAATTTGTCAAGGTAAATTATTTAAACAAATCGAGATTTGTAAAGTGGGATTTTTTTTTATATACCTTGGAGTTTTCAAATTTTATGGTAAGATTTGAAATTGATAATTTTCCATGAATTTAGTTTTTAAATGAACATCATTTGAGGATATTCAAAATCACCGTAATTTTTGATATGGGAGTGTGATCCGAGGTGGGCGGTAGTGGCTCCTATGCGTTACCACCGGTCCGGGAGTGCAATTGGTAGAATCCTTCCTTAGGCATTGCCTCGAGTGCCTTGTCATTTCTATCCTTATTGAGCCCCATACGATTTTTATTTGTATCGTACCTATGGAGTGCCCTCTGATGCCATCGGTTATGGTGGGTTTACGGTACTGTATAGACTACGGTATTATAAACGGTGTAAGGGTAAAAATGTAATCCCTCTTACGCTATTTTCATTATGTTTATTTTACTGAATAGACATTACAATAATAGCGTATTATACTATGTATGTATTAGTTTAACGGATCCTTGAGAGATGGAAAATCCCGTAACATCTCTTGAGTTACTGCACCCATAACACTGATGTTATTACATATTTTATTCTGACTAATATGAGAATGATTTAGTGCTGATCCGAGTGTTTGTTGTGTTTTCTTCTTATGCAATACGCTCGGGTTAGCAGAAATTTGCAGTTAGTGAAGATTACTCTTCCTTGGAGGTCGAAGATGAAGATTTGGTATACATATTATATATATATATATATGTATGTATATATGTATTTCCGCTGCACTGTGTTTCCGCTACTAGTTATGTATATCTGCATTTGTGTAACTCTGATAATCATTTGTACGTTATAGCCAAATGTGTATGTTTTAAATGCTTTGAACCATTATTTGTTTATTATATGTTATCCTTCCGCTGTGAGATTCTGAGATTGTTTTTCTCTTCTTTCTTCTTTTTCTTCTTTTTCCCCAGCCTGTGTCGGTGATTTGTTTAGATCGACATGTGTGGTTTATTGTCGATTTGAACGGTCAAAAATCCAGGTCGTTACATTATTAATACTTATAACGACCCGAGGTTTTTGGCCTCAAAAATCGACATAAATACATTTACCGTAACTCATGGCGACCTTCCAAACACCGAAAACACCGGAACGTTAATAGAAAGAATTTAGAGGATGAGATAAGAAAGAAAGAAATATTAGAATAGAAAGGAAGAAGAACCAACACAACACAGAGTCTCACATCGCAGCAGAACAAAATATAATATAGAACTAATCTTTATTGAGAGCTTTGAATAAAACTTACAATATTCAGAGTACATTAACACATCTGGACAGTTATAATAACCTATCCTCATATACAACACACAAAGGAATAAGTACTATATAATATCATACGTCTAAACTTTTCCAGCTCGTTTTTGGACTTCGCAGTATCCGATATGCTGGACCAGTACAACCCGGTCTAACCCGAGAATTACAAACACCAGGTCAGTCTGGTGAACCATAGTGAGATAAACACATTAAGTTTAAGGGAAATCATCCAACTTGATTTTAAATTTCAAAAATCTTTTCAAAAGAAAAGGATAATCGTAAGACCAAATCTACAAATAAATACGGACGACTTTTACCTTACGATAACCCAAAATATTTTTGAAAATCAATATTCCTCTGCTTTTACAATAGTGTCTAAATACAAATAAATAACAATCTAGCGAAACGCTTGCATCTCACGCTCCACATATATAGTATACAATCAAAACTGCGAGCGCTTATTGGAGATTGGATTCCGACTATGACAACGTATGGAACCACCTACCGATAGTGTGTCTCTAGAGGTGAATACACTAGGTTCAACAAAAACGTCTTGCAACCTGACCCATACATGACCGACCACTCATTTCGCTTGAGTGTATCGAATGTATATCACCAACGGTTGGGATCAACAACCGTTCCCTGAAAAACGTACAACATTGAAACAAATTAAAGAAGCAAATGTATTTTCTCTAAGTAGGTGATTATACACCCTAATGGGAGCGACCCACATAGCCATGCTGCCTGCCCGATTTTTGTCATTTCCCGGTTGTGAGGCTTGAGGTTTGAACTTATCATTGGAACATCTGGTCATCATCACTTTGAATGCCACATTGTCAGATCCACCAGAAAATCACTAATTAATGTCTACAAAAATACTCTGTGTCTTAGCTAAGAGAAGGTGTATGGCCTTCTTATTAAACATAAGGTTATTTCAAACTGCTTTATTTTCATACCTAGGAAAATATTTTATAATCATATTCAATTTCCTATTCTACTATCATTTCAAAACATTTGCTACCTTATTACCCATTATCTATATTGGGAAAATCAACTCCACTTATCATTTGTAAATTTTATGTTACGAAATCTCTTTTGGTTTCATTACTTGAATACATTAACTCTTCCTTATTCCTTTAGAATAAATTCATTCCCAAAACTTAACTTTCAATTTCCTTCTACCTCGGAAATACCTTTTTAATTTCTCATAATCTCTTTTTAAATATAACTATTATCTCTAAATTCATTGCTTAAGAAATCGTTGATTTTAAAACATCACTTTTTAACTCTCTTTAAACAATTCATCTTATCTCTCGGATTTTTGTTACACAATCCTATCAGTCAATCCTTTACCAAATTTACTTTTAACAACCTTTTTCTAATCGATTCAACCATGTCCCGCTTTGAAAATCCTATTCCGATTTTCTTCATTTTACTTAATTCCATCATTAAGTAAAGTTAATTTAAAATTAACGATTTAACACCTCATCCCATTGTATCAACTTCGTTTACATGCCGCTAGTTTAATATAAACCCTTTTATCTCAATTTCCTAATTCAAATGTTAACTCAACATTTATTTAAACCCTCGTACTCACTTTAAAATTCCTTTTATAATTTTATTATAAAACCCGTTCATAAACTCTCTTCTAATTCAATTAGATCTCATTACAATATACTTAAATTATTATTAGTAAAAATAATAGTTTATTCCATCATTAACTATTGTAGAGGTAGTTAACTTCTTAATTAACTAAATTAAATAGTAAATCCCTTTTAAAAATCTTATTAACATTAAAACAAATAGTTGTTAAATTATTACATTAGATTAATTCAAAAATAAATTAATAATAAATTCCAATTACAACATTTGACTTATTTAACTCATTACCCGATAAATCTGTTAATCGATTCTAATTAGTTCTCACTTTAAATTAATATAATTAATTTAAATAATTCCATTTAATTATTTCTCAAAACAGTTATTCAAATCTGCAATATTAAGTTAATTTCTGCTCATTCGCTTATAAATCTGATAAATATCAGAAATTTTCTTTATGAAAACATGTAATAATCAATTGTAAACTTAATTAATAAATAATAAATATTTATTTTCTTTTAACAAAAGTTTATTCAAAATACATATTTAAATATCTGTCTTCAGTTATAAAATAATTTTTATAACTTCATTTCGTCGATTTTCCTAATGGTAAATTGATATTTATAAAACGATTGATTTATAGGCCATATACCGCCATTTACTCAACCAATATTACCCATTGGTTTGAACAAAACACATGTTGAATTTCAGGTTAACATTCAACAACTAAATCAATCATCTAATCAGCATAGTTCGTGAAAATAAATATTATTAAATATATTTGAGGAATCCCATTGGATCCCTCCAACTTGTTCTTCCCTGCGTTAAATATGTTATCTCAAATATGATCATTTGATTCAAATAAATAGTGGTCTTCATAAAAGTCAATAATGATAATTCAATATCAACCAATTTATTTCAAACAACCATAGTAGTTCAACCATTTCATTAAGTTAAACACGTTTACTTATAAACATGACCCATAAGGTAAGTTACCTTAATTGGGACATATAATTGAAATAACGATTTGGTTTTTCCACTGAAATTAAATAAACATTTAATTTCAGAAATTCAAACAATGTATGAATATATAAATAACAAACAACACACAGTCAACCATGAGCAAACATAGCACACAAAGTAAAAACCCAACTTACATAAAATATAAGTGAGAAGAACTGAGTGAGTTTAACTCACATGGATTTGATTCGCTGTTTAATCGGCTCGTTCCAGTTAAATTAAACAAGCGTTCAATTTAATCGAGAAATCCAGTACATCCAATCATGTCCAGTTCTGCTCCATAATGTAGACCTCATCAATGCGAATCCAACATATCTTGGATCATCTAATTCCAATAATATATGTATTACTTACTAACAGTTAAAGTAATATAATTAAATAAACTATTATATTTTTAATCACTCAATTAATTAACTTTTAAACTAACTAATTCCTTAAATAAGTTATTATTATTCCATCTTAATTACAGTATAAATTAAGACGGGTTCAAGCTTTAGATCTCGTTCCCTATAGGTTACTACTTGCGGTAGATAACATGTTTAAATGGATTATTAAATTCTCTAATTAACTCCAACTAAATTGTTTTTTTAATTAATTACTATTTAAACCTTAACTAATTTTAATTAAACTTTAATTAAACAGATTAATTACGTTGAAAATAAATGGATGATCACTTCAGCTTCTTTACGTTCAAAAGTCCAAAACGCTGCCTCCTATTCGAATACCCATCACGTATAGTTCCTTGCACCATTGAAGTTAGGTCTTAAAATCCTTAATTGAACACTAATTATGTCAAAACGGAAATTAGTGGTCAACCCAAATTAGGCATAATATGATACTTACTTCTTAGCATCCACGTGTATTACACTGTACCCCCTCATCTTTATTGTTTCTCCGACCCTCGCTGCTCTTTCCATATGGTTCGAAACGCCTTCTCACCTCCTAGTATTACGGTTTTTGTTCTTCCTTTCTATTTTCAAGTTGCTGCTTCCAATATGTGTTCAATATTCACCACGCACCTCTATACAACGCTACCCAAAAGCAACGCACCCGTTTTGGTTCCATCCATTCTACTGTGCTCACTCCTCACGCTATTCAACGGTAGCACTGCTTCTTCCAACACCCGTGCAATGACCGACTCTCCTCCTTCAACCAGAAGCCTGTTCCACTCCATCAACTTCCCATGCTAGCAAACGTACCCATTGATCTCCCATTCTTGTTTCGTTCGAACTAGAGTACTTCCAGTAATCTCCACCACAATCGTCTTCTCTTCCTGTTCAATCTTGTGTCCCATTTTAATATTCCTCTTCACAGAAAACCCACTGTCCTCTGTTCTCTTTTCTCCTCCATGCATATATCGCACGTCTCCACCTTTCCCCTACAACTCTTCAACTCACGCATGTATCTTCTTCCAGCTTCAAACATTTACCACTTCCTTTCCCCAATGCGTTTCTCTTCTCTTCCACATGTTCTTTCAGTTTGAACCTGTATTGTACCTTCCTTATTCAACGCAAACACCACGCTGAAACCTCCAATTGAAAGCACCTCCTGCGCCTTCATAAATCCGCGACCCCCAATACATCTCCCTATCATTCTCACTCATTCCTCCATTAAACTCCCGAAAATAACCCTCATTCTCGCTATAGTCTCGATCTCCTTTCAGACCCTTCGTGTTTAATCTTTTCTTTCGGCTAGTGTTTCAGTTTGAAACAGTGTACTGTACCAGACATCAACCTCCGCTCCTCCTCGTAACGCTACGGCCATCGCTCCACCAAGTTCCCGGTCATCAGCACACCTGCCAGCACACCACCACGTCCATGTCTTCACCTACTCATTCCTACTGTCTATTCGCTCACTGTTTTTTCTACAAGTTTGCTCTTTTTGTACAGGGGAGTGGGAGAGGAAAAACTACATAATTATTTGGAAGTGGAGTTTTCGGTAGTTGGAAGGAATAAGCTTATATTTGCAGTCAGTCGAAAAAATGGCGATGGGCACAAGTATTTATAGGGATGAAAGTTTAGGGAGCAAGCAAAATGTTTGGCAGGCACATTTGTTTTAGGGTAGGGTAAGGTTTCTTTTCATTACACAGTACTGGTACGAAACTTGGTTGCCAAGGCAATGAAAAATATACATACGTGCAAAGATGGGCATGTGAAACAGTAAGTAGAGCATGTCACATTATTTAGTACATCAGCTTTCTTTACGCTGTGTACTGTTTAGGTAGGTGAAAGTTGCAGCGTCATTTCCTTTCGAATAGGTTATAGTCTGCATTTACTCCTAGGTAGCTGTGTTTTTTTTCCATATAAGATAGTACATAGGCTTATATTTTTATTTATGGATAGGTCTCAACCTTATTATTACTTAAGAACTACGTGTATATACATATTTAGTGCGATATTAAATTTTATTGTTTACCGTAACCGTTAAATATTCACACCGCCAAACACCAGCTCCCAACTTAACGCAAATAAATATACTACTACGCCTTGAAGTTGCAGTCCTAATTAATTTCGTTAAAATTGGACTCTGTTTGCACAACAACGCTATTTTAATTTATCAATTCACCTCTAAATTGCACACACCGATAAAACAAAAGTGGTAGACTCCAAACTGGAAATCTAGCAATAATTAGTTATACGTATTCCAATAAAGTTCGTTTCATCGAAAATGGAGATCCTTTCAAAAATAATTATTTAAAAGGCTTATAAAATATCGATAAACTATAAATAAATTACAAAACAATATAATCAAATAATAATAAATTAATATCAACATATATATGTCCAAATAAAATAATACACAGCTTTAAATTGATCAAATATGGATTTATAACTCAATAATAAAATTTCAATTTAAATGGTGCCCGAAAATATATAAAAATCCTTATTTAATTTAGTAAATAAACATTATCGTTTATAAATGATTTCCATAGCGACTATTTTAAAATTTGAATTGGACATAACTAACAATTTATAACACGAAATCTAGATTTTTATCTTCCATATGAAAATTATAACCAATTAGATTCCAACGTTTCTTGTTTCACAGAAATCCGGCTTATATTGGATCCTATATATTCAATTAAAGTTGAAAACTCAATATTGCGAACTACCGCACCATTTCGAGTTTGATTATAATTATATATAAACTAAACTTCAAACTTCATTTTATTAAGCGATTTCAATAATAAAAATCTGTAAATATTCCAAGTATAATATTTAAAATAATAAATTAAATATTTGACAAACAAAATACGGGATATTACAATACTCATTTTTAACCTAGCAGGTTTAGGTTTACTAATAAACGTGGTTGTAATATTACATGTCAATATCTGTGTACAACCATTCCCCAAAGCACATGCCCTGGTGTATACAATTTCTACAGCGTTTTAGTGTATACAATTTCTCAATATGTATATTTTTGGACAAAATCATCATTTTTCACATATTCGACTAAATACAAATTATTTCTTAGCCAAATAAAGTTAATCAAATATTTTTAACATTTTTAAAACATAAAATTAATATTTATAATCAATATTACAATTTCTAAAAAAATTCTTCTCATTCATCCTTTTATTTTGCAATAAAAGACTACTATTTGAATAAAATTTAAATATTATCAATTTGACTCAAATTGATTACCATCTTTGTTTATTCCCATCCCAAATCACAAATAAAGTATTTGAAACATTATTTCCCTAGAAACTTCTTAGAGTTATTAATCATTGCCCGAATGAAAGTTTTAAAATCCTAATTTATTGTCAATTAACTATATTAAATTATAATCTCCGTTATAATTTAATATTATGGGTTATCTTTGAGACCGGGTTGTTATAGACTGTCCCCCTAAATAAAATTGCATCTTTGCAATTTCTAGAGAAGAGTGTGCACTCAATTCTAAATCTCATCATTCAGAGGAAAGCTAGACAAGCACAAAACCGAAATTTCTTCATCTCTTATTTAAGATATGCGACTTATAGAATATTTAAGATATTTAAAATAGCTTCATAATTCTATAAATTTCCCTGAATATCTATATAGGATATGCGACTTATAGAAAATTTTCAAGCGACATCTTAAAATTTTTATGGCACCTCACCTTCGTAAAAGAACCTAAAATCAAAAATACCTCTCAAAATGAATCTAAAAAGAAAGATTCCTCTAAATTCTCGAATGATGTAACGATAAGGAATTTCGCTCGATTAGAATCGATCGCTAAACCGACCAAGACCGTTTGAAACCCTTGATTGTTTTGAGAACACGCAAATTAGAACACAAACAGAAGAACATTTCATTGTATATTACCACAACTTCATCAGATTACAAGAATATACAGAGTATGAATAAATATTACACATTCGATAAATAATAGAGATTTACAAATTACAATGCAGCGGAAAATAATACAAAACATAACTGAAAAGAATATACAGATACAAAGCTTTCCAGATATCATTCCAGCTATAAACCAGGATCCTGTGAATATAGATCTACAAAACCAAAACTACTAGCTGCCCATGCAGAAAATAGGGGCACCCAGAGTTTAGGTTAAAACAATAAACTCCAGGTCAGTCATGCTACTGGTGTGAGAACTAAAACAGTTATTTAAAACTTTACTTTAAATCAGATATATCAAGGGACCATGCCGTATAACACGGAACGGGTTTCCTCCCAAGAATACCAATGCATATAACAAAACAACGCAATGCTTTTTGGAAAAATAAGCTATTATAAGACCCAGGTCCTATCACACAATGCAACGCAAGCCGGGGTATAGGGTTTTCCCTTACAATAGCCAAACATGCTTGGTACGTTTAAAACAAATCATTTGATACTATTATAAGTGCATAGTGTATAAAACAACTTCAAATCATAAGTATCAATCATAGACGGCATAAGTGCACCATACCACTTTGCCGCCATATATAGGATTACAACTAAAACCGAAATGTCTCATATTGGAAATTGGATTTCCATCTGCGAACCAAGGCAAGGCGCAATCCTACTGTTTCGATACTCTCTAGCACGAGCCTCAGGACTCAGCCGTAACTGTACCTAGGCAACATGCAGGGCCAGTCTACCGATGTGGATTAAAACCCTGAACATGCGTTTCTCCGCCCTTTGGGGTGTAAATGAGCCAAATGACTCCATCGGCTCCACACAGTCACCGATATATCCGAGGCGCCTCGCAATCCAACAACCACACAGGTGAAAATATTATAAATGTCAGGGCTGGTAGGTCACTGACACCACCTTAGCTAGAAGGAAACACATGCTCTCCCTGCTGTCCTCTCCCGTTTCTAGTTCACAGCCGGGGTATGAGGCTCGCGAATCAACGTTACACAAAGCTATGCCATACAGGCAGTGCTTTGATCATCAACCACAAGACTTTGCTTTTCAACAGAAGCCTTGATCAATTGCCACTTAGGCATGCCACACAGGCAATTCACTCCATGCGATTGATATCAATCAATATATAACCTCTGAGCTCGTACGTCTCAGAGAAGGGCATTTGGCAAGAGAATAAATTCTCCGCCGCTAAACAGATATATATTTAATAGAAATCAATCACGCAGAATAAAATCCAATGTCAGACACACAGTCCATTTACAAGTTCGTTCTGGGTCTGAACGAAACCGGAGGCAGCTTGTACCTCGTATATCCATCGATCACCAACTGATTCCCTCCTCTTGGGTGTACATCCCAATCAAGATCATCAGTAATCACGCAAACGATGTGAAGACCTCCGGCCTTCGACCACCGTCTTCATCCTCGACACATCGTCGAATCTGTTATTTAGAATGGGATAAATCCGGTCTTTCTGAATAACTCGCGTATATGAAAAACAAGTGTTACACCAACAAAGCATACGCCTCATTCCAATTCAGAATATTCTTATACTTTGGGAAAGGTTCCCATTAATTTTATCAGAGATAAATTCTTTAAATTAATTCTTTAATCTTCCTTTGAATATCAATTCAAATTAGTCGGGATTAACGAACCATACCGAAGTAATCATTTATTTTATTTCCCAATCCCAACCTATTCATCCCATGAAGTAAAACTAGTCATACTTCATATCTAACACCACGGTGTTATCGGTAAATTCAATTACCATTTTACGTTCAAATCTAATTAAAGATTTAACTGTCGCCTGGAGCAAAACTGGTGATACTCCATTCTCGATTATTTCAATCTAATTAAAGATTCTTTAAAACTCCACTTGGTTTTAATCTTCCCAAAAATCACTATCAATGATTATTTAACTTGAGAAATCACATCCTGTCTTTAACTAGGTTAAAGAACCAATGTCATTTAAAACACGGTTCACGATAAACCCAAAATCACATTCCATAAATTATCGGGTTAAAGAACAATTGTTATTTAAAACACCATTCACGATAAACCCAAAAATCAATACCAATTCAATTCCAATTAAATATTATTTAATTGGTACACTTCATTAAATCTAAATAGGAAGATTTAATTTTTTTCTAAATTGGGTTTAAGAACAGTGTTAATGAAGACACCATTCACAACAAACCCAAATCCCATTTGATATTAAATACAAGGCTCTGGATAGAAAATATACCGGCTTATTTTTAATATCAAATACTACAACCAACAAATATCGTATTGGAAATAACGATATAAATATATCTTTCAAATTTCCATAACAATATATGTATAATCACGAAATTCAATATCGAAATATTCCCAAGATAATTTCGATTCAAATCCATTTCCAATTTATATATTGGAAATTCTGGTTATTTTCAAAAACCATTTCAAATCCACTTTATTTATTTTAAAAATAAATGGGATTATAATTCTAATTCAAAACTAGTTCATTTCGATAAAAATCTATTTTTATATTTTCAAGTTTGGAATTGTTTCATCCCAATTCTTCCCAAATCATTTCTTATGATTTTACACTAATTATTGATATTTTCAATAGTTTTATCAAGGCCCATACAGTCGATTTCCATCAACGGCCATCGAACTGCGCTTACAACAATCTTTTCCAAATTTGATTTGGACATAATTCCAAATCCAACCGTTAGATTTCTAATTTCTAATATTCATTAGAAAGCTCTTTTCGATACGAACCCAACGGTTCCGGTTTTAGGAGAATCCGACGATCGGATCTCCCGCAATATCCGTTCGAAGTCAATGGTCAAAATTCGTGAACTGCCGCAACGTGGCGCGTTCTATTCAGGCCATTATATATATAATATATATATATTATATATACTACGTCGATTTCCTTTCAAAACGTATTTTATAAATCGTTTTAAATTCGTTTTCAAAACGATTTCCACTTCATATTCAATTTCTAATCAAAATTGAATATTCCATATCATCGATATATATATATATATATATGATAATATTTTCAAAATGTTATATTTTGAAATCACTTCCTTTTCTATATTCATTATAAAAACGAATATAATCGATATAAATATCGTTCGCATCAAAATGGCGCATATCTAACCAACACGGCTTTATATATTTCAATAACTTCGTTAATCTATTCAACAAATGAATATTTTCTTCAACACATGAATTTTCTTCTATTCAACACATTAATATATATTTTGAATTTTCTTCTATTCAACACATGAATATATATTTTATTCAACACATGAATTTTCTAAATTGGAATGAGACCCACTCAATTACCATATAATGTTATTTATATGGATTCTATACAACACATGTACATAATAGCAATGATAAACAATCAACCATCATCCAAAGTGCACCACACAACTGCATAAGCATTAACCATAAATAATTAACGCTTACACAGTCTGTCAACCAATCGGTCGACATACTACTAAACAATTGGGATTGGTGTACGTCAATATCATCCCAACACCGGTGTGGGGTTTCAGTCAATCAAACACATATTTTATTTTTGCAGTTGGGCAATGTGTAAATTTATCGTCTCTATCCATATTAGTCAAATGGGTGTACATAAACAAATCGTTCGATTTGTAAATGAATATTTATTTTATATACACGTTAAAAATTATATTTTTAACTATAAAATGTTTTCCACTATAAAATATTTTATTTAATTCCACATCACACAATCAAATTTCACAACACATCAATCAAACAAACAAGTCATCCATGGTCTGTGGACGACGGGTGTTACTAAGCACCATCGGCATCCTAGTATATATTTCAACTAGAAAATAAATTAAAAGTGAGAAGTTCTCACCATTGGGTTCCACTCCACCGTGCTTTGATTGTCGATCTATGTAGTATACCTACGTTAAAAATTATATTTTTAACCCATCAATAATTATTTCTTTGTATGATTATTCTACAAATAACATACATAGGCTAAAAATTATATTTTTACCCTTCTAAAAATAATTTCATATTTTTAAAACAACGCTACATAGATAAAAATCCCACTTTTATTTCGCTACTATATAGATAAAAATTGAATCTTTCTATCGCTAATTAATATATAAAAATCACATTTTTACATTGCCATTCAAACGATGAAAATCATATTTTTACTTTGCTACATATATGATAAAAATTACATTTTTATATCGTCACTTCACATATAAAAACCGTATTTTTATCCTATCGCTACATATACAAAGATTACATTTTTATCTCAATTCAAAAAATTATATTTTTACTTTGCTAAAAATTATATTTTTACTTCGCTAAAAATTATATTTTTATCGCTACTTAACATAGGTAAAAATCATATTTTTATCGTGCTTCCATAAAAATAAAAATCATATTTTTATGTGCCATTCCAATAAATAAAAATCCAATTTTTATACACTATTCCCTTAAAGAAAAATTATATTTTTCCTATCATAAAAATATATTTCCTTCGCTATTATACATAAATAAAAACCAAATCTTTATCTCGCTAACTTCTACATAAAAATTTAATCTTTTTATGTCATTCAAATAAAAATCCAATCTTTTTACAAAGTCTATTCATATTCCTTAAACCCAGATTTTTTAAACAAAGCATATATATTTAAAAACCGAAATTAAAATTGATATTATAAAAACTCACCGTTCTTTGTCGAACAGGAACTCGTTGTCGAGGAGGGAGACTCTCGGCGACGCAGGAGGCTGCAGGTGGTAGGGAAGGGCTGAATTGGTCGGCGGTCGGATGCGTGGTAGCTCATGGTGGCTGCCGTGGATTTGGGGATGAGGGTTTCTCAATCGATCGAGGGGGGGAATGGGAGGAGAGAGGCGACTGGAGGGGAGATCTGCCCATCGACGGCGGAGGCTAGGGCATGGCGGTGGCGAGCCAGGAGGAGGTGGCGACGAGGTCGATGTAGCATGGGTTTTTTTAGATCCGAAATTGAACTGGTAAGAGGGAGTGAGGGTTGACTAATATATATTTAATAATTTATATTATTTAATTTTTCCATAAAAAGTAACTTTTTAATTCGAACTTCAAATTGAATCCACCGACTGTCATTCCTAGCTAATAACCCCTATTCCGAACACAATGGGATTTGTTTCGTTAGCCAATTCGACTGTTACGATTAGTTTCCGTTAAAATTAAAATTTAAATCTATATATTCAATTTTAAATGTACAATTCAATTTACCGGGGCCACATACTAATTCGGAAAATTACAGAAAAATTATTTCTAGCTTCGTATTGACGATACGGTTCTAACAAAACTAATTTCGTCAAATTTTGAGACCGTTTGAAAAATGGCCATTTTCTGGTCGATTAAATTCCACTGAAACTGGTCAAAACATGTTTAACTTTGCCACACTCACATATTGATTCGGAAATTTTTGAATTATTGAATCTAGCAATAATTTGACGTCTCGGATCCAACAAATGTGGTTCCGTCGAAAATTGAGGTCGCTTGCAAAATTTCCATTTTTAAGGGTCAGAATTCCATAGCGACTATTCTGAAATTTCAATTGGGCATAACTTTTTATCCCCGCTATGAAATTTCAATTTTTCTGATTCGTTGGAAATATATTCTCAAATAGATCCTAATATTTTTGGTTTTGCTAAAATCCAGTTTATTTTGAATCCTGTACGTTCATTTGAACTTGGAAATCGAATTTTCGAACTACCGCGCCATTTTTAATTCCTTTTATAATTAAAATAAAATATTTATATTCTAACAATGATTTATATAAGTATATACGTTCTAATTCTATTCAAAATAAATTTCTCATTGTTATTATTTAAAATAATTCATTTTAAATATTCAAAATTCATCAAAATTGCCAAAATAAAAATTTTAAATTGGCTCGGATTTCCGGGTTATTACAATCTCCCTTACTTAAAACTTTTCATCCCCAAAAAGGAACGAAGCTGAAAGTTGTTTTTCTAATGAATTCAACTTTCATTATTTTCATTATGGCTTAAGTTCTTCAACTTTTCAGTTTCTAAGAACTTTTCAATTTTTTGAAAAATTTGGCTAACACCCTAAATTTTTGAAAAATTTCGCCATAACCTCCCCTGCACCGGGAGCTTCGGGATATTTCAAATAGCCTCCCATGGCCCTCACCAATCCAAAAAGAAAAAGAAACAGCCAAGCGGCTAGCCAATTGGCTCATAAATTCATCAAAACCCAAAGAAATACAATAAACATCTACCTATTTTTGGGCAAACAATTTTATTCCTCTTCTCTAGCCTCCTTGCTATGACCTGTTCAATGTAAGTACATGTACATGCATGCAAATGCGATAAATTTTCAATACAATCCACTATTTGGTTCAATTTGGCTAAAGGTTCCACATTTTAATTAATCAAACAATAATCAAACAACACAACCAACAATCAATTAGTTGATTAACGTTTCAAATTCATAATTTTGATATATAGTCAAAAATCACATTTTTGGTGCCAAATCACAACAAATAATCCTATGTAAGTTTTGGTTCTCACACTAATCTAATGGAATCATATAGAAATCCCACTTTCATCACTCGAACATAAATAATGATGATGTGGCCACATCATCAGAATCATCCCCAGGTGTCTAGAATGTGACTCTATATCTATCCAATATATTAAAACTTCGAATACACGCGGATCAGACGTATATGAAAAATCTTTATATACTTGATTGTCCAAGTTCAATATAAAATAAATAATCAAATACGAATAATCGATTTAAATTTTTTAAACAAAACTTGTTTTCACTTTAAAAATATACTCTTCACAGTCATTCTAGGATACTACTGATCTCATCTCTAACGAGTCATTCTCATTGGATATTACTAATTCAATCTCGGATGAATTCTTTCGTTTGGTTTTAACGTGTCTTGTTCTCCGAGCTTTGTAAACCAAAGCTCTGGTACCATACGTAAAGATAAGGAATGTCGCTCGATCCGAATCGATCGCTAAACCGACCAAGACCGTTCGAAACCCCTGATTGTTTTGAGAACATGACAAATCAGAACACAAACAGAAGAACATTTCATTGTATATTACCACAACTTCATAAGATTATAAGAATATACAGAGTATGAATAAATATTAAACATTTGATAAATATCAGAGATTTACATATTACAATGCAGTGGAAAATAATACAAAACACAACTGAAAAGAATATACGGATACAGAGATTTTCGGATATCATTCCAGCTGTAAATAAGGATCCTGTGAATATAAATCTGCAAAACCAAAATTACTAGCTTCCCGTGCGGAAAATAGGGGCACCCAGAGTTTAGGTTAAAACTATAAACTCCAGGTCAGTCATGTGACTGGTGTGAGAACTAAAACAGTTATTTAAAACTTTACTTTAAATCAGATATATGAAGGGACCACGCCGTATAACACGAAACTGGTTTCCTCCCAAGAATACCAGTGCATATAACAAAACAACGCAATGATTTTTGGAAAAATGAAGCTATTATAAGACCCAGGTCCTATCACACAATACAACGCAAGCCGAGGTATAAGGTTTTCCCTTATAATAGCCAAACATGTTTGGTACATTTAAAACAAATCATTTGATACTATTATAAGTGCATAGTGTATAAAACAACTTCAAATCATATGTATCAATCATAGATGGCATAAGTGCCCCATACCACTATGTCGCCATATGTAGGATTACAACTAAAACCGAAATGTCTCGTATTGGAAATTGTATTTCCTTCTGTGAACCAAGGCAAGGCGCAATCCTACCGTTTCGAGACTCTCTAGCCCGAGCCTCAGGACTCAGCCGCAATTGTACCTAGGCAACATGCAGGTCCAGTCCACCGATGTGGATTAAACTTAAACCCTGAACATGCGTTTCCCGGCCTTTTGGGGCGTAAATGACCCAAATGACTCCATCTGCTCCACACAGTCACTGATATATTCGAGGCGCCTCGGAACCCAACAACTACACAGGTGAAAATAATATAAATGTCAGGGCTGGTAGGTCACTGACACCACCCTAGCTAGAAGGAAACGCATGCTCTCCCTGTTGTCCTCTCCCATTTCTGGTTTACAACCGGGGTGTGAGGCTCGCGAATCAACGTTACACAAAGCTATGCCACACAGGCGGTGCTTTGATCATCAACCACAAGACTTTGCTTTTCAACAGAAGCCTTGATCAATTGCCACTTAGGCATGCCACACAGGCAATTCACTCCATGCGATTGATATCCATCAATATATAACCTATGAGCTCGTACGTCTCAGAGAAGGGCGTTAAGCAAGAGAATAAATTCTCCGCCGCTAAACAGATATATATTTAATAAAAATCAATCACATAGAATAAAATCCAATGTCAGACACACAGTCCATTTACAAGTTCGTTCTAGGTCTGAACGAAACCGGAGGCACCTTGTACCTCGCATATCCATCGATCTCCAAGTACGTCTGGACGATAACCAACTGATCCCTCCTCTTGGGTGTACAGCCCAATCAAGGTCATCAGTAATCACCTAAACGATGTGAAGACCTCCAGTCTTCGACCACCGTCTTCATCCTCGACACATCGTCAAATCAGTTATTCAGAATGGGATAAACACGATCTTTCTGAATAACTCGCGTATATGATAAACAAGTGTTACACAAACATAGCATACGCCTCATCCAATTCAGAATATTCTTTTATTCAAATATTCTTATACTTTAGGAAAGGTTCCCATTAATTTTATCAAAGATAAATTCTTTAAATTTATTCTTTAATCTTCCTTTGAATATCAATTCAAATTAGTTGGGATTAGCGAACCACACCGAAGTAATCATTTGTTTTATTTCCCAATCCCAACCTATTCATCCCATGAAGCAAAACTGGTCATACTTCATATCTAACACCACGGTATTATCGGTAAATTCAATTACCGTTTCACGTTCAAATCTAATTAATGATTTAACTGTCGCCTGGAACAAAACTGGTGATACTCCATTCTCGATTATTTCAATCTAATTAAAGATTCATTAAAACTCCACCTGGTTTTAATCTTCCCAATAATCACTATCAATGATTATTTAACTTGGGAAATCACATCCTGTCTTTAACTTGGTTAAAGAACCAATGTCATTTAAAACACGGTTCACGATAAACCCAAAATCACATTCCATTAATTATCGGGTTAAAGAACAAGTGTTATTTAAAACACCGTTCACGATAAACCCAAAAATCAATATCAATTCAATTCCAATTAAATATTATTTAATTGGTACACTTCATTAAATCTAAATAAATAGATTTATTTTTTTCTCAACTGGGTTTAAGAACAGTGTTAATGAAGACACCATTCACAACAAACCCAAATCCCATTTGATATTAAATACAAGGCTCTAGATGGAAAATATATCGGCTTATTTTTAATATCAAATACTACAACAAATATCGTATTGGAAATAACGATATAAATATATCTTTCAAATTTCCATAACAATATCTGTATAATCACGAAATTCAATATCAAAATATTCTGAAGTTAATTTCGATTCAAATCCATTTCCAATTTATATATTGGAAATTCTGGTTATTTTCAAAAACCATTTCAAATCCACTTTATTTATTTTAAAAATAAATGGGATTATAATTCTTGTTCAAAACTAGTTCATTTCGATAAAAATCTATTTTTATCTTTTCAAATTTGAAATTTTTTCATCCCAATTCTTCCCAAATCATTTCTTATGATTTTACACTAATTATTGATATTTTCAATAATTTTATCAAGGCCCATACAGTCGATTTCCATCAACGGCCATCGAACTGCACTTACAGCGACCTTTTCCAAATTTGATTTGGACATAATTCCAAATCCAACCGTTAGATTTATAGTTTCTAATATTCATTAGAAAGCTCTTTTCGATACAAACCCAACGGTTCCAGTTTTAGGAGAATCCGATGGTCGGGTCTCCCACAATATCCGTTCAAAGTCAATGGTCGAAATTCACAAACTGCCGCAGCGCGGCGCGTTCTATTCAGGCCATTATATATATATATATATATATTACGTCGATTTCCTTTCAAAACGTATTTTATAAATCGTTTTAAGTTCATTTTCAAAATGATTTCCACTTCATATTCAATTTCTAATCAAAATTGAATATTCCATATCTTCGATATATATAAATGATAATATTTTCAAAAGGTTATATTTTGAAATCACTTCCTTTTCTATATTCATTATAAAAACGAACATAATCGATATAAATATCGTTCGCGTCAAAATGGTGCATATCTAACCAACACGGCTTTATATATTTCAATAACTTCGTTAATCTACCCAACAAATGAATATTTTCTTCAACACATGAATTTTCTTCTATTCAACACATGAATATATATTTTATTCAACACATGAATTTTCTTTTATTCAACACATGAATATATATTTTATTCAACACACGAATTTTCTTTTATTCAACACATGAATTTTTCTTTATTTAATACATGAATATATTTTATTCAATACATGAATTTTCTAAATTGGAATGAGACCCACTCAATTACCATATAATGTTATTGATATGGATTCTATACAACACATGTATACAATAGCAACGATAAATAATCAACCATCATCCAAAGTGCACCACACAACTGCATAAGCATTAAACATAAATAATTAACGCTTACACAGTCTGTCAACCAATCGGTCGACATACTACTAAACAATTGGGATTGGTGTACATCAATATCATCCCAACACCCGTGTGGGGTTTCAATCAATCAAACACATATTTTATTTGTGCAGTTGGGCGATGTGTAAAATTTATCGTCACCATCCATATCAGTCAAATGGGTGTACATAAACAAATCGTTTGATTAGTAAATGAATATTTATTTTATGTACACGTTAAAAAATATATTTTTAACTATAAAATATTTTATTTCATTCCACATCACACAATCAAATTTCACAACACAACAATCAAACAAACAAGTCATCCATGGTCTGTGGACGACGGGTGTCGGGTGTTACTAAGCACCGTCTGCATCCTAGTATATATTTCAACTAGAAAATAAATTAAAAGTGAGAAGTTCTCACCATTGGGTTCCACTCCACCATGCTTTGATTGTCGATCTATGTAGTATACCTACGTTAAAAATTATATTTTTAACCCATCAATAATTATTTCTTTGTATGATTATTCTACAAATAACATACATAGGCTAAAAATTATATGTTTACCTTTCTAAAAATAATTTCATATTTTTAAAACAACGCTACATAGATAAAAATCCCATTTTTATTTCGCTACTATATAGATAAAAATCCAATCTTTCTATCGCTAATGAATATATAAAAATCATATTTTTACATTGTCATTCAAACGATGAAAATCATATTTTTACTTTGCTACATATATGATAAAAAATACATTTTTATATCGTCACTACATATATAAAAACTCTATTTTTATCCTATCGCTACATATATAAAGATCACATTTTTATTTCAATTCTAAAAATTATATTTTTACTTCGCTAAAAATTATATTTTTATCTCTACTTCACATAGGTAAAAATCATATTTTTATCGTGCTTCCATAAAAATAAAAATCATATTTTTATGTGCCATTCCAATAAATAAAAATCCAATTTTTATATGCTATTCCCTTAAAGAAAAATTATATTTTTCCTATCATAAAAATATATTTTCCTTCGCTATTGTATATAAATAAAAACCAAATCTTTATCTCGCTAACTTCTACATAAAAATTTAATCTTTTTATGTCATTCAAATAAAACTCCAATCTTTTTACAAAGTCTTTTCATATTCCTTAAACCCAGATTTTTAAAACAAAGCATATATATTTAAAAACCGAAATTAAAATTGATATTATAAAAACTCACCGTTCTTTGTCGAACAAGAACTCGCTGTCGAGGGGGGAGAGTCTCGGCGGCCCAGGAGGCTGCAGGTGGTAGGGAAGGGCTGAATTGGCAGGTGGCTGGATGCGTGGTGGCTCATGGTGGCTGCTGTGGATTTGGCGATGAGGGTTTCTCAATCGATCGAGGGGGGAATGGGAGGAGAGAGGCGACTTGAGGGGAGACCTGGCCATCAACGGCGGAGGCTCGGGCATGGCGGTGGCAAGCCAGGAGGAGGCGGCGACGAGGTCGATGTAGCATGGGTTTTTTTTAGATCTAAAATTGAATGGGTAAGAGGGAGTGACGGTTGACTAATATATATTTAATAAATTATATTATTTTATTTTTCCATAAAAAGTAACTTTTTAATTCGAACGTCAAATTGAATCCACCGACTATCGTCCCTAGCTAACTACCCCCATTCCGAACACAATGGGATTTGTTTTGTTAGCCAATTCGACTGTTACGATCAATTTCCGTTCAAATTAAAATTTCAATCTATATATTCAATTTTAAACGTACATTTCAATTTACCGGGGCCACATACTGATTCGGGAAATTCCAGAAAAATTATTTCTAGCTTCGTATTGACGATACGATTCTAACAAAACTAATTTCATTAAATTCAAAGACCGTTTGAAAAAAGTCCATTTTCTGGTCGATTAAATTCCACTGAAAATGGTCAAAACACGTTTAACTTCACCACACTCACATATTGATTCGAAAAATTATGAATTTTGGAATCTAGCAATAATTTGACGTCCCGGATCCAACAAAAGTGGTTTCGTCGAAAACCTAGGTCATTTGCAAAATTTCCATTTTTAAGGCCAGAATTCCATAGCGACTATTCTGAAATTTCAACTGGGCATAACTTTTTATCCCCACTATGAAAATTCAATTTTTCTGATTCGTTGGAAAGAAATTCTCAAATAGATCCTAATATTTTTGGTTTCGATAAAATCCGGTTTATTTTGAATCCTGTACGTTCATTTGAACTTGGAAATCGAATTTTCGAACTACCGCGCCATTTTCAATTCCTTTTATAATTAAAATAAAATATTTATATTCTAACGACGATCTATATAAATATATACGTTCTAATTCTATTCAAAATGAATTCTCGTCGTTATTATTTAAAATAATTCATTTTAAATATTCAAAATTCATCAAAATTGCCAAAATAAAAATTTTAAATTGGCTCGGATTTCCAGGTTATTACAAATGAGGATGAGATTTCACTCAACTTCATCCAATACTCAAGACATCAAAGAGATTATGAACCCAAATTTTCCATAACCCACAATGGAACAACTACTATAACAAAAGAAAGAACACCAAAAAGAATAGAAAAACTCAAAAACATATGGTTTCTTCATAAGCCACTAACCTCAATGACCAAAAAATGCAAGCCATTAGATTATTGCACAAGGGAAATAGAAGCTCGAGGAATCAAGATTGAAACGACCCAAACTCTCCCATAAGGGAAAGCCCAAATTGAGTTGAGAACATGACAAATCAGAATGCAAACAGAAGAACATTTCATCGTTGTTGCAACAATTTACATCAGAATACAAGAATATAACAGAGTATGAATAAATAATATACAAAAGAAAAATATCAAATATTAAAATACATTACATAGCAGTAGAAAAATAATACATAACACCGCTGAAAGAAATATACGGATACAAATCTTTCCGAATATAGCTCCAGCCGTAGATCCAGGATCCTGTGAAATAGGAATCTGCAAAACCAAAACTACTAGATACCCATGTGGAAAATAGGGGCAACCAAAGTTTAGGTTAAAATAATAAACTCCGAGTCAGTCATGGGACTGGTGTGAGAACTAAAATAGTTATTCAAAACTTTACTTTAGAAATAAAGTAAATCAAGGGACCATGCGATAAAACACGGAACGGGATTTCACCCAAGAATACCAGTGCATAAAACAGTTTATAAACAACGCAATGCTTTTCAAAAAATAAAGCTATTATAAGACTCAGGTGTCATCACACAATACAACGCAAGCCGGAGGATAAAGTTTTACCTTATAATAACCAAACATGCTTGGTACGTTTAAAACAAATCGTTTGATACTATTATAAGTACATAGTGTCAAAATAAACTTCAAATATAAATGTATCAATCATAGACGGCATAGCTGCCATATACTATGTCGCCAAACTAGTTTTACAACTAAAACTGAAATGTCACGTATTGGAAGTTGGATTTCCATTTATGAGTCGAGGCCAGGGATGGCTCCTCACCGATTCGAGACACTCTAGAAAATGCCTCAGGATCCCCCACAGTGAACCCTTTGATGCTTCAGGGCCGGTCCTCCCTTACGTTTGAGGATTAGTTATTCCTGAACACATGTATTTCGGTCCTACAGACCAATCCATATTGCCCCGTAGTGACCAGTATATCCGAGGCGCCTTGCAAACCACCATTAACATAGGTAAAAAATATAGATCTCTAGGCTCCATACCATGACACCACCCATAGCTAGAAAGAAATGTCATGCACTCCCTGCAGTCCGATCCCGTTTTTGACTCATACCGGGTGTGAGGCTCGCGAATTAACGCTATACACAAAGCTATGCTATTTAAAGCCATGCTTTAATCATCAACCACAAGACTCTTCTTTTCAACAGAAGCCTTGATCACTACATCTCTACATGCCACACTGACAACTCATGCCGTGCAACTGATATCTATCAATATATAGCCTCTAAGCTCATACGTCTCAGAGAAGGGCATTAAGAAAGAGAATAAATACTCCGTCGCCAAACATATAAGTATTTAATAAAGATCAATCAACACAGAATAAAATCCAACGTCAAACACACATCCATTTACTAGTTCATTCTGGGTCTGAACTAAACCAGAGGCACCTTATTCCTCGTCCCATATGTCTAATACAGGAGAGAGGTCCTTGCATATCCGGTCGATCACCAAGTACGTCTGGACGATCACCACTTATTACCTTTTCTTGTGTGTACGACCCAATCAAGACATCCGTAATCATCCAAACGATGTGAAGAACTCCGATCTTCAACCACCGTCTTCATCATGGAGTTATCGTTGAATCAATTATTCAGAATAGGCATAAACCCGACCTTTCGGTAACGACCCGAAGAATTTGAGACCTTGGTAATTGACGTAAACTCAGTGTTGACTACCCAAGCATCGGAAATAACAGAATGTTAATATAAAGAAGTTAGAGGGTGAGAATAAATAAGATAGAAAATTAGAATAGAAGAAGGAGAGGAACAACAACATATAATCAGAGTAACACGATTCTCATAGCGGAACGAATAATTATACTATACAAAATAACTTTGGAACACAAATATGTATTTGTATATTAGAGTACAAAACTTAAATCACAGCGGAAATAAACAATAGCTATGAAATCCCGAAGCCTTCTGCTCCAAGCTCCCAGTATATCTGTAAAATCCTGACTGCTTGACTGCCCGTAAAAATTTGGGCACCAAGAATTTAAGGAAAACAAAACAAAATAAACTCCGGGTCAGTCATGCGACTGGTATGAGTAAACAATTTAAAACAGTTTGAGAAAATAAACGATATCTCATAAGATCACGCTGTATAACACGGAACGAGTTTCTCCCTTATGGGAATTTGAAACGCTTGATCCAACATTTCAAAATCCTTTGGCAAGAACGATAATCTTTATATCAAAACTCTTTTGTTATTATAATAGTGTCTATCAACCATAATTAAATAATCATTTAGCAGAACGCTTTCATCTCACATTCCACATACATAATATATAATCAAAAACCGCAGGCACTTTTTTGGTAATGGATTCCAACTGGCAAGGTATGGGACCACCTTCCGACAGTGTATCTCTAGAGAGGAATACACTGGGTTCAACAAGAACATCTTGTAACCCAGGCTAAACATGACCGGTCACTCATTTCGTTTGAGTGTACCGAAAGTATTGTCACCAACGGTTTGGATCAGCAACCATTTCCCGACAGGGACAACATCGACATAGATTAGATAAGTAAAATGGAATTTCTCTAGATCAGGTGACAATACATCCTGATTGGCAGCTAACCACTTAGCCATGCGACCTACCCGATTTTATACCATTTCCTGGTTGTGAGGCTAGAGGCCATAACGTATAGATCACACCTTTATTTACTTTGAATGTCACATCGTCATACCCGCCAAATCACAAATTAATTTCCCCAAAAATACTACGGGTATACAGCTAAGAGAAATGAATTCCTCCACCACCAAAAGTAAATATGTTTGGAGAGATCAACTTACGCGATCTATTAAACATACTCTGTCAGACATTCTACCATACAGGTCGTCCTGAGACTGGACTGACCGAAGGTACTATTCTATAAATCCATCTTAGGCAATTCTACCTAGGATTTACTGAACTGCCCTTGCATAACTATGTCTTCAATTATCTTCATCATATTAGATTCGCAACGCTAATGCCATACAGAGTGATTTTTCAGATAATATATCTGATCCCGGTCTCTCCGTATTGACAACGGAAATGGTCAAAATCTTTGATAGTCGGTGATTTAACTATCAAAGGAAAATATGTGTACAAACAACAGTCATATTCCCAAATGGAAATCTTACCAATCAATCATCGTTTCATTTCCCTATATCCCATTTATCGTTTCCATATATTCGTAAATTCCTTATTTTCTAAAACTAGAAAATATACGTTATTAACTTTGGAAAACGTTTCCATTTCTGATTCACGCATCAATATCTCCCCACCTCTATCAGTTGATAACTGTAAACTAGTAAGAGAACAACTTCCCAAGCATAAACCGCGAAGGCCGAAACCAACATCAGATCGATACCCAAAAAGTCGTTCAACTCAACTAATTTCCAGTCAGTTTCTAATTTCAGTAATTCCTTTTAAATTTCTAATTCAAAACCCAAATTCCTTTATAATATTTTATTTGCAAAATATTTACTCAAATCCTTTATTCACATTAAATGTGAATAATATTTCTTCTTTGCAATCAAAAACAGTTTGATTTCGTATTTAAAAACAATATCCCAAATCCAATTTCTATTTATACTTCTAATTATAGAATTATTTATATAAAATTTCATTTTATTATTCTAACACTTATAATCCCATTTATAATCACCTTTATAAATGCTGCTCAAATTCCATTTAAAATATCGATGTTAAAACCGATTCCTACTTCTCTATATAAATTCAGTCTTATATATTTTGTTTATCGTATGATAAATATTTTATTTAATTTATAAAACATTATTTTTTATAGATTAATTTTCTGAATCTATTTGTTAAAACAGATTTTTATTTAATATGCACTTTAAACAATCTTCTCACAATTCTTTTATATCTCGCCAAATATTCCTTTTAAAATTCTATTTACTATCTAAATAAATATTCCTTTTATACTTCTATTTATTTTCTATATAAATTATCCTTTTATAGTTCTATTTATTTTCTATATAAGTAATCCTTTTATAAAATTCTTTGATTTTATAGATATTCATTTTATAAAATTCTTTTATTTTATAAATATATTATTTTTCAATTTACACTTTGAAAATTCCCTTTTCACATTCCAGTATTTCTTATGGTATATAAAATACCAAATAACCATGATCAACATCATCTACACAGCCATAATCAATCACAGATTATATATTACATCATATATTAAAATATATGAAAACAAATAGTATTATAAATATTGAGGAATCCAGTTGGATCCCTCCAACCTATTTCCCTGCATTCACAGATGTTAAACAATATAAATAACATCAATTTCATTTCAATATGAAATATTCTGATAAATAGAATAAGTGTTTGATACACAGAAATGAGTTTAGTTACATCTTTCAAAATCACAATATCGGAATTCAGGTACATATATATCGATCTTGTACAAAAGCCTTCAGAATGCATAGTTTTTAAAGCCATAATCCCCATTATAAACAACCATGGAAAGATAGAGCC
>JASFAX010000220.1:2500-5000 GCA_030737875.1 Allium sativum
GTGCCAAATTCCTTGGTCAGTAGCCACAGACAGAAAAATGGGACAATGAGTAATCCAATAGGTACATCGATCGACCGACCACCGAAATATAATTCCGTGGACTTATACGAAAAGCCCATTGTGCCTGGATTTTATATTGGAAGAGCGGACCAGGCGAAAAGCAAGCTGTAACGTGCGCTGACACTGAAATCTAAGCCTATGGAATTTCAAGCATTTACCCGTGAAATTTACGAAACCTCCGCAGCGAAGCCTCAAACGCGATCGGTTGACCAGCTTTCTGGTAAAGGTGTTCGAGTTAATGGTGTTCACGTGTGCGCATCGGGCTTGGCACGTCTTGGATTTGGCAAATTACCAGATTTACCGAAGTAGAAGATTTGGCAAAGTACCAGGTTTGGCACTCAAAAAAGGCTTGAAAACACGGTGAAACATTGGATTTTCACGTGTGCTCATCGGGCTTGGCACGACTTGGATTTGGCGAATTACCAGATTTAGCACTTGACAAAGTACCAGGTTTGCCAAAGTACCAGGCTGAAAAACACGGTGAAACACTGGATATCGACGTGTGCACATCGGGCTTGGCACGCCTTGGATTTGGCAAAGTACCAGATTTGGCACTCAAAAAATAGTGAAAAACAAGGTGAAACATTGGATTTTCACGTGTGCGCATCGGGCTCGGCACGGCTTCGTTTTGGCAAAGTACCAGGTTTGGCAAAGTACCAGATTCGGCACTTTGCAAAGTACCGGATTTGGCACTCAAAAAAGGCTTAAAAACATGGTGAAACATTGAATTTTTACGTGTGCTCATCGGGCTTGGCACGCCTTGGATTTGGCAAAGTACCAGATCTGGCACTTGGCAAAGTACCAGGTTTGCCAAAGTACCAGGCTGAAAAATACGTGTGAAACATCGAATTTTCGCGTGTGCTAATCGGGCTCGGCACGCCTTGGATTTGGCAAAGTACCAAATTTGCCAAAGTACCAGATTTTGGCACTCAAAAAAGACTGAAAAACACGGTGAAACACTTGATATCGACGTGTGCGCATCGGGCTTGGCACGCCTTGGATTTGGCAAAGTACCAGATTTGGCACTCAAAAAATAGTGAAAAACAAGGTGAAACATTGGATTTTCACGTGTGCGCATCGGGCTCGGCACGGCTTCGTTTTGGCAAAGTACCAGGTTTGGCAAAGTACCAGATTCGGCACTTTGCAAAGTACCGGATTTGGCACTCAAAAAAGGCTTAAAAACATGGTGAAACATTGAATTTTTACGTGTGCTCATCGGGCTTGGCACGCCTTGGATTTGGCAAAGTACCAGATCTGGCACTTGGCAAAGTACCAGGTTTGCCAAAGTACCAGGCTGAAAAATACGGTGAAACATCGAATTTTCGCGTGTGCTAATCGGGCTCGGCACGCCTTGGATTTGGCAAAGTACCAAATTTGCCAAAGTACCAAATTTGCCAAAGTACCAGATTTTGGCACTCAAAAAAGACTGAAAAACATGGTAAAACATTGGATTTTCACGTGTGCGCATCGGGCTCGGCACGGCTTGGTTTTGGCAAAGTACCAGGTTTGGCAAAGTACCAGATTTGGCACTTTGCAAAGTACCAGATTTGGCACTCAAAAAGGGCTTAAAAACACGGTGAAACATCGAATTTTCACGTGTGCTAATCGGGCTCCGCACGCCTTGGATTTGGCAAAGTACCAGATTTGGCACTTGGCAAAGTACCAGGTTTGCCAAAGTACCAGGCTGAAAAACACGGTGAAACATTGAATTTTCACGTGTGCTAATCGGGCTCCGCACGCCTTGGATTTGGCAAAGTACCAGATTTGGCACTTGGCAAAGTACCAGGTTTGCCAAAGTACCAGGCTGAAAAACACGGTGAAACATTGAATTTTCACGTGTGCTAATCGGGCTCCGCACGCCTTGCATTTGGCAAAGTACCAGATTTGCCAAAGTACCAGATTTGGCACTCAAAAAATGGTGAAAAACACGGTGAAACACTGGATTTTCACGTGTGCGCATCGAGCTTGGCACAGCTTGGATTTGGCAAAGTACCAGATTTGGCACTTGGCAAAGTACCAGGTTTGCCAAAGTACCAGGCTGAAAAACACGGTGAAACATTGAATTTTCACGTGTGCTAATCGGCTCCGCACGCCTTGCATTTGGCAAAGTACCAGATTTGGCACTTGGCAATCATAGTACCAGGTTGGCCAAAGTACCAGGCTGAAAAACACGGTGAAACATCGAATTTTCGCGTGTGCTAATCGGGCTCCGCACGCCTTGGATTTGGCAAAGTACCACATTTGCCAAAGTACCAGATTTGGCACTCAAAAAATGGTGAAAAACACGGTGAAACGTTAGATTTTCACGTGTGCTAATCGGGCTTGGCACAGCTTGGATTTGGCAAAGTATCAGATTTGGCACTTGGCAAATAGTACCAGGTTTGCACAAAGTACCAGGCTGAAAAACACGGTGAAACATTGAATTTTCACGTGTGCTAAT
>JASFAX010000220.1:25000-27500 GCA_030737875.1 Allium sativum
TTTCACGTGTGCTCATCGGGCTTGGCACGACTTGGATTTGGCGAATTACCAGATTTAGCACTTGACAAAGTACCAGGTTTGCCAAAGTACCAGGCTGAAAAACACGGTGAAACACTGGATATCGACGTGTGCACATCGGGCTTGGCACGCCTTGGATTTGGCAAAGTACCAGATTTGGCACTCAAAAAATAGTGAAAAACAAGGTGAAACATTGGATTTTCACGTGTGCGCATCGGGCTCGGCACGGCTTCGTTTTGGCAAAGTACCAGGTTTGGCAAAGTACCAGATTCGGCACTTTGCAAAGTACCGGATTTGGCACTCAAAAAAGGCTTAAAAACATGGTGAAACATTGAATTTTTACGTGTGCTCATCGGGCTTGGCACGCCTTGGATTTGGCAAAGTACCAGATCTGGCACTTGGCAAAGTACCAGGTTTGCCAAAGTACCAGGCTGAAAAATACGGTGAAACATCGAATTTTCGCGTGTGCTAATCGGGCTCGGCACGCCTTGGATTTGGCAAAGTACCAAATTTGCCAAAGTACCAGATTTTGGCACTCAAAAAAGACTGAAAAACACGGTGAAACACTTGATATCGACGTGTGCGCATCGGGCTTGGCACGCCTTGGATTTGGCAAAGTACCAGATTTGGCACTCAAAAAATAGTGAAAAACAAGGTGAAACATTGGATTTTCACGTGTGCGCATCGGGCTCGGCACGGCTTCGTTTTGGCAAAGTACCAGGTTTGGCAAAGTACCAGATTCGGCACTTTGCAAAGTACCGGATTTGGCACTCAAAAAAGGCTTAAAAACATGGTGAAACATTGAATTTTTACGTGTGCTCATCGGGCTTGGCACGCCTTGGATTTGGCAAAGTACCAGATCTGGCACTTGGCAAAGTACCAGGTTTGCCAAAGTACCAGGCTGAAAAATACGGTGAAACATCGAATTTTCGCGTGTGCTAATCGGGCTCGGCACGCCTTGGATTTGGCAAAGTACCAAATTTGCCAAAGTACCAAATTTGCCAAAGTACCAGATTTTGGCACTCAAAAAAGACTGAAAAACATGGTAAAACATTGGATTTTCACGTGTGCGCATCGGGCTCGGCACGGCTTGGTTTTGGCAAAGTACCAGGTTTGGCAAAGTACCAGATTTGGCACTTTGCAAAGTACCAGATTTGGCACTCAAAAAGGGCTTAAAAACACGGTGAAACATCGAATTTTCACGTGTGCTAATCGGGCTCCGCACGCCTTGGATTTGGCAAAGTACCAGATTTGGCACTTGGCAAAGTACCAGGTTTGGCAAAGTACCAGGCTGAAAAACACGGTGAAACATTGAATTTTCACGTGTGCTAATCGGGCTCCGCACGCCTTGGATTTGGCAAAGTACCAGATTTGGCACTTGGCAAAGTACCAGGTTTGCCAAAGTACCAGGCTGAAAAACACGGTGAAACATTGAATTTTCACGTGTGCTAATCGGGCTCCGCACAGCCTTGCATTTGGCAAAGTACCAGATTTGCCAAAGTACCAGATTTGGCACTCAAAAAATGGTGAAAAACACGGTGAAACACTGGATTTTCACGTGTGCGCATCGAGCTTGGCACAGCTTGGATTTGGCAAAGTACCAGATTTGGCACTTGGCAAAGTACCAGGTTTGCCAAAGTACCAGGCTGAAAAACACGGTGAAACATTGAATTTTCACGTGTGCTAATCGGGCTCCGCACGCCTTGCATTTGGCAAAGTACCAGATTTGGCACTTGGCAAAGTACCAGGTTGGCCAAAGTACCAGGCTGAAAAACACGGTGAAACATCGAATTTTCGCGTGTGCTAATCGGGCTCCGCACGCCTTGGATTTGGCAAAGTACCACATTTGCCAAAGTACCAGATTTGGCACTCAAAAAATGGTGAAAAACACGGTGAAACGTTAGATTTTCACGTGTGCTAATCGGGCTTGGCACAGCTTGGATTTGGCAAAGTATCAGATTTGGCACTTGGCAAAGTACCAGGTTTGCCAAAGTACCAGGCTGAAAAACACGGTGAAACATTGAATTTTCACGTGTGCTAATCGGGCTCCGCACGCCTTGGATTTGGCAAAGTACCAGATTTGACAAAGTACCAGATTTGGCACTTGGCAAAGTGCCAGATTCGGAAAACACATGCGGATCACTCAAAACCACAGTGACTACATGGCAAAATCACAAAAAAAAATGTGGTCGGATTTACCTACGTAGCAGAGACACTTTGGACTACCGGGGTCATATTAGGCTAAATTCCATATATTCCTATATTGGGGGGGGAGGGTGAGGAGGAGGAAGGGGAAGGATTGACCAAAATGGATCAGGCAAAACGCAAGCTGAAACGTTGGTTGATCAACAACAGGCAAAACGCAAGCTGAAACGTTGGTTGATCAACAAAATTTTTTTGTGTGGATTTTTCGGAGAATTTTTTTTTTTTTTAAATATTTAAAAATATTAATTTTTAAATATTTTAAAAAAAAAAAATTTAA
>JASFAX010000220.1:47500-50000 GCA_030737875.1 Allium sativum
AAAATACGGTGAAACATCGAATTTTCGCGTGTGCTAATCGGGCTCGGCACGCCTTGGATTTGGCAAAGTACCAAATTTGCCAAAGTACCAGATTTTGGCACTCAAAAAAGACTGAAAAACACGGTGAAACACTTGATATCGACGTGTGCGCATCGGGCTTGGCACGCCTTGGATTTGGCAAAGTACCAGATTTGGCACTCAAAAAATAGTGAAAAACAAGGTGAAACATTGGATTTTCACGTGTGCGCATCGGGCTCGGCACGGCTTCGTTTTGGCAAAGTACCAGGTTTGGCAAAGTACCAGATTCGGCACTTTGCAAAGTACCGGATTTGGCACTCAAAAAAGGCTTAAAAACATGGTGAAACATTGAATTTTTACGTGTGCTCATCGGGCTTGGCACGCCTTGGATTTGGCAAAGTACCAGATCTGGCACTTGGCAAAGTACCAGGTTTGCCAAAGTACCAGGCTGAAAAATACGGTGAAACATCGAATTTTCGCGTGTGCTAATCGGGCTCGGCACGCCTTGGATTTGGCAAAGTACCAAATTTGCCAAAGTACCAAATTTGCCAAAGTACCAGATTTTGGCACTCAAAAAAGACTGAAAAACATGGTAAAACATTGGATTTTCACGTGTGCGCATCGGGCTCGGCACGGCTTGGTTTTGGCAAAGTACCAGGTTTGGCAAAGTACCAGATTTGGCACTTTGCAAAGTACCAGATTTGGCACTCAAAAAGGGCTTAAAAACACGGTGAAACATCGAATTTTCACGTGTGCTAATCGGGCTCCGCACGCCTTGGATTTGGCAAAGTACCAGATTTGGCACTTGGCAAAGTACCAGGTTTGCCAAAGTACCAGGCTGAAAAACACGGTGAAACATTGAATTTTCACGTGTGCTAATCGGGCTCCGCACGCCTTGGATTTGGCAAAGTACCAGATTTGGCACTTGGCAAAGTACCAGGTTTGCCAAAGTACCAGGCTGAAAAACACGGTGAAACATTGAATTTTCACGTGTGCTAATCGGGCTCCGCACGCCTTGCATTTGGCAAAGTACCAGATTTGCCAAAGTACCAGATTTGGCACTCAAAAAATGGTGAAAAACACGGTGAAACACTGGATTTTCACGTGTGCGCATCGAGCTTGGCACAGCTTGGATTTGGCAAAGTACCAGATTTGGCACTTGGCAAAGTACCAGGTTTGCCAAAGTACCAGGCTGAAAAACACGGTGAAACATTGAATTTTCACGTGTGCTAATCGGGCTCCGCACGCCTTGCATTTGGCAAAGTACCAGATTTGGCACTTGGCAAAGTACCAGGTTGGCCAAAGTACCAGGCTGAAAAACACGGTGAAACATCGAATTTTCGCGTGTGCTAATCGGGCTCCGCACGCCTTGGATTTGGCAAAGTACCACATTTGCCAAAGTACCAGATTTGGCACTCAAAAAATGGTGAAAAACACGGTGAAACGTTAGATTTTCACGTGTGCTAATCGGGCTTGGCACAGCTTGGATTTGGCAAAGTATCAGATTTGGCACTTGGCAAAGTACCAGGTTTGCCAAAGTACCAGGCTGAAAAACACGGTGAAACATTGAATTTTCACGTGTGCTAATCGGGCTCCGCACGCCTTGGATTTGGCAAAGTACCAGATTTGACAAAGTACCAGATTTGGCACTTGGCAAAGTGCCAGATTCGGAAAACACATGCGGATCACTCAAAACCACAGTGACTACATGGCAAAATCACAAAAAAAAATGTGGTCGGATTTACCTACGTAGCAGAGACACTTTGGACTACCGGGGTCATATTAGGCTAAATTCCATATATTCCTATATTGGGGGGGGAGGGTGAGGAGGAGGAAGGGGAAGGATTGACCAAAATGGATCAGGCAAAACGCAAGCTGAAACGTTGGTTGATCAACAAAATTTTTTTGTGTGGATTTTTCGGAGAAATTTTTTTTTTTTTTTAAATATTTAAAAATATTAATTTTTAAATATTTTAAAAAAAAAAAATTTAAAAAAAAATTTTTTGAAAATGTTTTCGATGGAAGTGCCCTCCCCAAATTTTTTAAAAATATTTTTAAAAATATTTTTGTTGCGATCTCGGAAAAGTATGGTTTTGGTTGGATTTCACCAGTTTTTCCGAAAACTGGCCAAATCTTGCTAGAACCATGCTGAAATGTGGGCAATTACAGGAAAGCTTGGTTTTGGCTGGATTTTTCCGGTTTTTTCGAAAATAGGACGTATCAAGCAGAAACCCTGGTGAAACGTGGCCGCTCATGGGAAAGTTCGGTTCTGGCGAGATTTCCCAGTTTTTTTGAAAACTGGACGTATCAAGCAGAAACATGGGCGATTACGGGAATCTTTGGTTTCCGCGAGATTTTCCTATTTTCTCGAAAACGGGACTGATCAGGAAGAAACCATGCTGAAACGTGGGCGATATCTCGGAAAAGTTTGGTTTTGGTTGGATTTCACCAGTTTTTCCGAAAACTGGCCAAATCTAGCTAG